>MQUG01003149.1:0-45555 GCA_007213375.1 Steinernema feltiae | reverse complement strand
AAAGACGCAGGATGTCTTTAGCATTGCTTGATTGACATAGGTGCTGATCAGTTATGTCTGTATCTCATGTCCCCAAATACAATTTGATCGAGTAATTGACACCCCAGAAATGCATCTAGTTGTTGTTGAAAACCGAGCATTCATGATGAAAACAGAAGAAAACATTTATTCGCGCATCAAAATCCACAAAACGATCACGGGAGGATAAACTGCGACTGCGCTCCGTCCTTCTCGGGGATCACGTACGCGGATTCCTTGTTCTTGCGGCCTTCGGGATTCGAATTCGTTGTTTCATCAGAGGAATCCGCCTTCTTCGGCTTCGCAGTGCCCTCCGTGGAAGTTGTTCGCTCGCCGCTCGCCCAGATGCCGATTGGAGTCGCGGTCTTCTCGTTGGATGCCGTCGGAGTGTTCACGTACTGACTCTTCATGCCGGGAGGCGCCTTCTGCGGAGATTCGATGCTCAGCGGACGCTCGTCGCTCGCGGGCGAAGGAGGCGTCGGGAGAATCGTCGCGATCACCGTCGGCTCAGCGTCGCGCACCTGGGCGCCTGCGTCCTTCAGCTCCTGTCGCATCGCCTTCTCCTGGTCGTTCTCGTCGGTGGCGACCTTCTCGTACCCTCGTTTCGGTAAGACGAACGCGAGGAGCGCTTTGCGCTCAAGAATCGCGGTGACGGCGACGATGATCGGTCCGATGAGAGCCAGCAGGATGGAGGTGATCGTGAATCCAAGATAGAGTCTGAACGTGAGAGAATTAGCGGAGCAGCGCGAGGGGAAACTCACGTCGAGCACTCCTCCGAGTCCTTTGCGGTAGGCGAACTCATTTTCTTCGGCGGTCGACCGTTTTCAGACGCGGAAAATGAATCGAGTGAGCCGCTGGAAGCTCCGCTGCCAAATCACCTGCTGTCTGCACTCAACTGCCGTCTGCTCTCCATTCTCGTCTGCAATCGCGTCGGTCGGTTTGTTTCTGCGCTCTTCCCCCGCTCATCCAATCCTTCGTTTCAGAATCTCCCGAATCTCTGCCGCGATGATTTCGCCCGCTGTTCTGGTCATCCTCATCGCTGTGTCGATCGCGTCGGCTGAAAGACGGCCCAAAGGTGAGTAAAAACCTCTAAATTCTTATTTTCAATTAATTTTAGTGCCATGCCCGGTCACGACCACTGCGACTCCGGAAATGTGGTGAGGATCTCAAAAATTAACGGTTTTTTTCAATTCGGCGCTTTCGCCCGCTGTTCTGGTCATCCTCATCGCTGTGTCGATCGTGAGTGAAAACTCGTAAATCTTCAGAAGCAGACGTTTCCTTTCAGACATGAGCATGGAGCTGACAGAGTTCAGTCGGTCAAAACCGAAGCAGCGGCTGGTCGACTCGATGCTGGCGCTCGTCCTCGTGCTTCTTTCCGCCGGGAGTGTTCTCTCAGAACTCCCGGATTGCAGCGCAAACTCCACTTTGCCTGAAGGATTAGACCTGTTCTATGGCCATAGGGATCACTTCTTTTGGCTCCACAAGATGAAACCCGACGAAGAAAATTTTTATGACGTAGGAATAATAACTGAATGGAGTTGGTGAATTGAAAAAATAATTTGAATAAGTATTTTTGTTTAGCTACATCAAAAAACATTTCCAGTGTTCATCCCATCTCCGAAAATCGTTTTCTGATTGTGTACACAGATAGCTGTCTATTATAATGTCTATGCTGTCATCTATAAGAAAACGATTTTCGGAGATGGGATGAACACTGGAAATGTTTTTTGATGTAGCTAAACAAAAATACTTATTCAAATTATTTTTTCAATTCACCAACTCCATTCAGTTATTATTCCTACGTCATAAAAATTTTCTTCGTCGGGTTTCATCTTGTGGGAGCCAAAAGAAGTGATCCCTATGGCCATAGAACAGGTCTAATCCTTCAGGCAAAGTGGAGTTTGCGCTGCAATCCGGGAGTTCTGAGAGAACACTCCCGGCGCGAAAGAAGCACGAGGACGAGCGCCAGCATCGAGTCGACCAGCCGCTGCTTCGGTTTTGACCGACTGAACTCTGTCAGCTCCATGCTCATGTCTGAAAGGAAACGTCTGCTTCTGAAGATTTACGAGTTTTCACTCACGATCGACACAGCGATGAGGATGACCAGAACAGCGGCGGGCGAAAGCGCCGAATTGAAAAAAACCGTTAATTTTTGAGATCCTCACCACATTTCCGGAGTCGCAGTGGTCGTGACCGGGCATGGCACTAAAATTAATTGAAAATAAGAATTTAGAGGTTTTTACTCACCTTTGGGCCGTCTTTCAGCCGACGCGATCGACACAGCGATGAGGATGACCAGAACAGCGGGCGAAATCATCGCGGCAGAGATTCGGGAGATTCTGAAACGAAGGATGGATGAGCGGGGGAAGAGCGCAGAAACAAACCGACCGACGCGATTGCAGACGAGAATGGAGAGCAGACGGCAGTTGAGTGCAGACAGCAGGTGATTTGGCAGCGGAGCTTCCAGCGGCTCACTCGATTCATTTTCCGCGTCTGAAAACGGTCGACCGCCGAAGAAAATGAGTTCGCCTACCGCAAAGGACTCGGAGGAGTGCTCGACGTGAGTTTCCCCTCGCGCTGCTCCGCTAATTCTCTCACGTTCAGACTCTATCTTGGATTCACGATCACCTCCATCCTGCTGGCTCTCATCGGACCGATCATCGTCGCCGTCACCGCGATTCTTGAGCGCAAAGCGCTCCTCGCGTTCGTCTTACCGAAACGAGGGTACGAGAAGGTCGCCACCGACGAGAACGACCAGGAGAAGGCGATGCGACAGGAGCTGAAGGACGCAGGCGCCCAGGTGCGCGACGCTGAGCCGACGGTGATCGCGGACGATTCTCCCGACGCCTCCTTCGCCCGCGAGCGACGAGCGTCCGCTGAGCATCGAATCTCCGCAGAAGGCGCCTCCCGGCATGAAGAGTCAGTACGTGAACACTCCGACGGCATCCAACGAGAAGACCGCGACTCCAATCGGCATCTGGGCGAGCGGCGAGCGAACAACTTCCACGGAGGGCACTGCGAAGCCGAAGAAGGCGGATTCCTCTGATGAAACAACGAATTCGAATCCCGAAGGCCGCAAGAACAAGGAATCCGCGTACGTGATCCCCGAGAAGGACGGAGCGCAGTCGCAGTTTATCCTCCCGTGATCGTTTTGTGGATTTTGATGCGCGAATAAATGTTTTCTTCTGTTTTCATCATGAATGCTCGGTTTTCAACAACAACTAGATGCATTTCTGGGTGTCAATTACTCGATCAAATTGTATTTGGGGACATGAGATACAGACATAACTGATCAGCACCTATGTCAATCAAGCAATGCTAAAGACATCCTGCGTCTTTAAGCCAAACACAGTCGTTGATACGGTGCTTGTCGCATTCGAAATGACGGAGACACGGCGATGGCTACAACATACATACTAAAAGCCATCCGAAAATGGCCTACCGTACCTGAACGAGCGCTGCGAAACAACAATCCAAATGTTCTTTCTCAAAGACCTGAAAATCACGTTTCTGACCGTTTCACGACTTGATCTACCTGTTCAACGCCAACACCAACGTGATGATCACAGCGGGCAAACTCCTATAGATGAAGATGTACAGTAACTCTGAGAATCGCCATTGCGCGATCAAATCTTCCGCTTGACAGCGGACGAAAAGCAGAATTTCCACCGGGAAGTGAGCGGCCATCGACTGCGTTAGGATGAGAATGTCCGATTTGTCGATTTTCTGCTGATGTTTGTACTTCTGAAGCAATCGCGTCATAAAATGGCGCCAATATTTTGCCTGATTTGTCAATGATTACGGTAGAATCGTCCGATTTTCAAATTTTCAGATTTTTTTGTTGGAAAAATTGATGCAATCATTACAAAATGCACGAAAGCTGATGTTCGGACTACGACAATAATTTTGTGGTCCTGACACGAAATCCCTGATTTGTCAAAAACTACGGTATAAACGTCGTTTTAGCCAATGAAACACAATTTGGAGACCAAAACTGACCATATGCGCCATACTGGAACGCTATCTTACCATGTACACCAATTTCACAACTACGGTAACGTAGATGATTGAGGCGACGTGTCGTCCGCAACTCAGGACGTCATCGAAGGTCTTATTGCCGTTGTAGAACCAATGTGAGCTCAGAATGTAGTGAAAATCGATCTGCGTCAGCGAAGTCATGATAATGAAGACAATCAGAGCGAACCACATGAAGAAGGCCAGATACTGTAGCATCGTACTGGATTACGGTAGTCTAGAAAGTGAATTTACCTTGTAAATGTCCTTCTCGTAGGGAATCGAGAAGCCAAAAGCGGAAGACAACCGATTTATGGACAAAATGAGGGTCAACAGCGTGTAGACCGGTCTAAACCACGAGGACAACGCTCCGGAGATCTGGTAAAAAGTAGTCCTGGTTACGGTAGGCGGTGTTTTACTTACAGTATCCAGGTAAGGGCAGATTAGACTGCTGCGAAAGCTCAAAAATTCCGCTCATAAACGTGGAAATCAGTGACAAGACGTTCGCGATGCCCATATGAATCATAATTTGATAGGTGACATGCCGTTTTGAAGACTCGTTTTCCAGTCAGGACCTGAATCAAGCAATTTAGGGCTCGGATTACGATGGATTCTCGTACCCAAAGAACTAGAAAGTAGAGAGGGAATGTAGATGACGCTGAGGATCGTGAACGAAACGCCTAAGACTATAGAATCCTCTCGAGATCGCGTGGAATTCATGACAGCGGCTGGTCGAACGACTCGGATTGAGTCGGTCGAGTGGCCTTGAGACGTGCAGGTCTAATTAAAACATCTCACATCGCTTAACGCACGCGATTTGGTGAAAACAGGGGCGTTATTTTCGGATTTCAGCCGCCGAAGGTAGATATCAAGTGCCTAGGACTATAGGTCATGTTTATGGACCCTCGGAAGGTTCTATCAGAACCATTGCAGCTTGAAGAAGAGGAAATTCCACGTTTGATCATTTTTAGCTTTCCATCTTAAAGAAAAACTCCAAAAATCATCAAGTGTACGATTGCAGCTTTAAGAAACGTAGAATGAACAAGTGGCTTATTCAGAACTTAGATGACCGGTTTACGGCTCAAAAGCGTGTATAAACAGTGCAGAACATGGAAAAACCAATAGCAAAATACATGTCACTGACGGGATTCGAACGACGAAGCTCTGCGCGATAGCTCAATGCGTTTCCAATCAGCTAATAGCGCACTCCGAACAGAGTGCGACATTGCACTGTTATCAACTCTATCCAAGAAGAGACCAACAATGAGGAAAGCAATCCATTGGCCTGCCGTGGCCTTCGATAATCGGTTTGAAGCTAAAAACGAGTCGAAAAACGGTTCAAACATGAAAAAAACAAAATTTTCAAAAAATTGCGCACCCAACAGGATTCGAACCACAGAGTCACACATGACAGTCAACAGCGTTACCAATCAGTTAAACGCGCACTTGAATCAGACAGTGACATTGCACTCTTATCAACTCTGTTCAAACTTGTTTTATTTTTTCAGTTGATTTTTCTAGAGTTTAGCAAAGGTTTGCTCAAAAGTCCATGTGATTCCCTGCTACGTCACCTCTACTTCAACACTTTAAATTCACAAACATTCTGAAAATCACGTTTTCCCCTGGAATCCTTGCACTTGACGGTCCATTGCATGAATTAATTGCTTAACCACACGTTTCATCTTATTGGATCACGCGAGCGCCCCTCACACATCCTCAAAACGTCTTCGTTTGCTGAAATTTGAGGCTTTGAGATGAACGAATCGGTTCCCGTTTCTGAATTCCTCTTCCTCGGCCTATCGTACACATTCCTGTGTTCTACGTTTCTACCGCTCTATTCCACGATCATTTGGGTAGCTCGCACTTCATTAGACCGTTTTCAAGCCGATTTAGGTCGTCGCATCGAACAAAGCCTTCGAGGGAATCATCTTTTACCGTATCCTCTATCATTTGGCCATTGCGAACGTCCTCTCGCTGAGTTCTACCTTTAACAGTGGGATTTTTGAACTCTCAAGACGCACTTTCTACGACGTAATCGATATTGCAAGCTGCAACCTTCCGTTTTGGGTCATAAAGCGAGAATTTCAGACTTCGGGCACATTGGCCTCGTGGTATCGCGTCGTTTCCACGCTTCTGAGCGTCCTTTTGGCGGTGAATCGATTTTCGGTGGTTTTTGAGTTTATCATACCGTATGAGAGCGACATTCATCAGGTCAGGAGACGAGTTTCAGTGCGCTGGCTATTGCAATCCGTTACAGTACTTCATCTTCCTCGTCTGGTACGCTCTGATCGTCCTGATCATCATGACCGTCTACCTGCGACTCGATTTTCGCTATCAATTCGCTCAGCATTGGTTCAATTCGCCCACTGAACTCCTCGACGAACCGGTTTGGGTTGCGCGGAACGCCATCTCAGTAATCTTCGTGGTGATTGCTCTGAGGTTACTGTACATGGTAAGTTGTTTTCGCGATTTGAGATTATAACTGCAAATTATTCAAAAATCGATATTTTGAGTCTAAAACACCATGCGGGTGACTCCGATAGGTTGTTTGAAGAGGAAGTTAGGAAGTAAAAAAGTGCAAATTTACGTTGAAAACACACAAAAAAGCATGAGAAACGTCAACGACCTTTCGGAATATATCGAAGCTGGAAGTGTGTGCAATGAGTGCACCTTTAGACGAATGGTTAGCGCTGGTAACTTCCATGAACAAGGTCATAGGTTCGAAGTCGCCCTTTAGACAAATTATTTTTGCACTTTTTGCGTTTGGATGAAGTGTTGTGCTACAACGTTCTCAGTGCCAGTGCAAAGTTTGGGTGCGTTTGGGGATTCAACGTAATTTCGCACTTCACTTGCTCCTCGAGCACTCAGAAAGACAACGGTGAAGGCGTAATCTGGTCTGCTGACGTGATACTGATAACAGCAGGTTCATCACGTCATTCGTTAGGGTCTAGAATTAACAAAAAAACTCAAAAAAATTGCAATTTAAGTAAAAAAAACACTGAAAACTGCGGAAAACGCAAATCCACCGCCAATGGGCGCTTTTAGAGCTACTGACGCGTCAATTTTGGCGCTTTTTGGGCATTTCAACCTCTGCAAAAAGGCATCAGAACGCATCAGCAATCGAGTGAACAGAACAGCCCCGTAAAACGCGAAATTCAAAGTTTTTCAGGCGATTTGTAAACGCATTCTTTAAGCTCTCCACGTGTTTAGAAACTCAGACAGAAGCGCGCGATCAACAAAACCGACTTCAACTGGATTGTTCAAAGCGTTGCGCTTCATCTGCCGACTGAAATCATGACCACGCTGGAGCGATTCTTCGATCCGTCGCTTCACTCGCAGCAATCAGCGATTGCTTACATCTTCTGCTATCGCGCGCAGCCGGCGCTGACGCTGACGGTTGTTTTGCTCATCAACAGGTTTGGATTTGGATGACGAGATCGTGTGCAACGCTTTGATTGTTAAGGGCGTTGTGGAAATGCATCTGCCAAGTTCCGAAAGACGCGAAAAATGGATTCATCAAGCGATTTCAGTACGTGTCTATGGCAGATTCATTCCGAAATTATCATTTTCAGGCTCCTGAAGCGTTTGAAGCCCAATTTTCCCTGCTGACCGGTGCTATTGGAGCCTATTCTTCGGTCTGCGGCCATATAATCACTGCGACATGCATTTAATTCGATAAAAATAGGTGAAAAGCGGCTAAAGTACACGCACGCTAGATGGTGTGACTCTAATTATCGAGCGCGCGAACGTTGCTGACGCGTAATTAGACGCTACGACGCGCGCTCTTGGGATTTCAGTTGCGGAAGCACGCAATTTCAGGCCTAGATGTGCGTTGTATTGCGATAGCGACACTCCAGACACTCCAGATGTTGGAGCGGAATCGTCTGAATCTGCGGATATCAAGACTTTTGTGAGAATGTGATGATTGCATCGAGTTCGCCGGCCTGATACTCGAATTGCGATCGTCACAGAGACTCATAACAGGCCTGATATCCCCAGATTCAGATCAATAGACACAGCTAGGCCAGAAATTGACTCTAGAAATCACAAAAACACGGAACGCGGCACGTAGAACGTCATGTGACGCTTGCTGATATGTTTTCCTTGTAATAACAGGCGGAACATGCTGGATTGAGTCAAAAAACAGCGCAGAAAACGCGTTTTTGACAACTCTGCTGCGAGAACAAGCGGATAGTGAGCTCCCGATGGTCTTGTTTGGAGGACCGAATTGGGCATCGTGTTCGATGTTCGATGCATCGTGTTCGCCGGTTGTTGAATCGTTGAGCATCATCGGAGACTCGTAACAATTCTGAAAGCGCGGATTCAGATCCCGCTTCAATGGGCGGCACATCTAGGCCAGAAATGGACTCTAGAATGCACGTAGGGCATCATTTTACGCTTGCTGCTGTGTTTTACGTTTTACGCGCGACATTTCAGGATAATAACCGGCGAAACGTGCCAGTTTGAGTCAGGAAAACGCATTTTTGACAATTCTGATGCGAGGACAAGCTAGCTGACAATATCGGACATGTTTGATGTCGGAGTAGAAGGCACTTGTTGCGCTGACCGACTGAACATTCCAGGCTTGGTCTTGTAAACACGTTTCGCCTGCAGTCCCGATCGGGACTGAGCGGAAGACCGAAGGCAGAAGTACAAATTCGAGGTGTGAGGCGAAATGAGATTGACGCAACCAAACAGCCTCTATCGTGCAAAGTATTCAATTTCTATTTAATTCAAAATTCATCGCACGTGAACGTCACATGCGCGCTCATGTCAAGCGGCAAACGGCAAATGACAACAAACAAACCAAACAAAGCGTCCGATCAACAATGATGTCAACCGAAATACGCGCTCCCTTATTCAGTTTGCTTCGAAGAACGAACCCAACAGCTGTAACTGTCCGGGTACTGCGTGCGCAGTGTTGGATTCAGTACGTACTGAGGCAGAGTGAAGCGACGTGGACAAGAGTAGTCCGTGACGAGAGAGACGACGATAGGGAAGACGACACCTTGAAGTTCGTCTACTGAGACGCGCGTGCCTCTATAATCGTCATAATCACATTTCTCATACCTAACTGTTGTGATTCTGTCGTATTTCAAATCGAGGTCGCTGACCTTTACGGGGAGATCATCAGAGAAAAAAGTCCTCCAATTGTAGCGGTCCTCCAATGTACTCAAATTGTAGTTCTCAAGATGATACGCGGCTTCCTCGCCTTTCACTGTGTATGAGAAATGCATTTCTCGCCGCTTTACGCAATGCACAGCGCCAAAATTCGACCAAATACCGGAGAGATCGATGACTTGATCGAACGACGCCAATCGCAGTTGATGGTACACCGTATCGACGAAGACAAAAGGCACCTCGTTCATCGTGGTGCTGGAATCATCAAGATTGTCGGTGAAATGAATCGTTTATGGATGAGGAAACGATGCGAGCATGCAAAACTGCGATTGAACGCATCGCATCGCACACAGGGATGGGCGAAAGTAATACTTTTTGCCGTCAATTTTCGAATTTAACTCCGGTCCGAACTTCCGGATTTTACCGCTGGTCTCGGAAGTCGGAACGGAAAAATTCCGCCCATCCCTGATCGCACATTTGCGTCTTGTAATGCTGCGCACCTTGCTTGACCTCAAGAATTCGTTTTCTATTCAATTCAAATTGATCGCAAGTGAACGGCACCTGTCAGTCCATTAAACACACACATCGTCAGCATTAGTGTCAGCCGCAATACGCGCCAACTCCTTCAATTCGCGCCGCATTTCCAGAACAAAATCAAAGTGTCCGCGCATGCCCGGGTACGTGCTGTCCGCCGCCTGTTCAATCTCGTTGATCTCATCGCATAGTGGTTCGCTGGGTTCGGCCACGGCTGCAGGACGCGTCGCGAGGTCTGCAAACAGTCGCTGCATTTCCTCGAACCACTCTCCTTCCTCGTTGACAGGCGTTTTCTCTCCATTTTGATCATCGCTAGAGGAGTCAACAGCCGTCTCATATTGGCTTCGATCTTGGAGAGAGATTCCGCCGAACCCGGGGCAGTTCTTGAACGCGTTGTAGAAAATTGTATTCCGCGCGCTACGAAGTGGAGGAGGTCTGCGCCAGTAGTTGTCCGTGACGAGAGAGGCGACCGACGGAAGAACGATGCTTTGAAGCTCGTCCACTGAGACGCGAGTTGCTCTATAATCTCTCCATTCAAACAGAACATGCGTGATTCTATCGTATTTCGAATCGAGATCGCTGACCTTTCCAGAGAAATCGCTCCGATCGCGTTTCTCAAGATGATACGCGGCTTCCTCGCCTTCCACGCTGCATGAGAAATGCATTTCTCGCCGCTTTACGCAATGCACAGCGCCAACGTTCGACCAAATACCGGAGAGATCGATGACTTGATCGAACGACGCCAATCGCAGTTGATGGCAGACCGTATCGACGAAGAGAAAAGGCACCTCGTTCATCGTGATGCTGGAATCATCAAGATTGTCGGTGAAATGAATCGTTTATGGATGAGGAAACGATGCCAGCATGCAATACTGCGATTGAACACATCGCACATTCGCGTCATGTTCCAATAATCCTCAAGAACCTCACGCATAATCCCAAACGCCCAGACTCTTCATTTATTTCAAAAACGCCAAAAACGCAACTACTAAAGTCAATTTCAGTTCAACACTGCAACTCATTCTTGCACGGATTGGAGTAGCAAGGAGTAATGGGCGGCATGCTCAGAAAGGCGTCCAGATCGCGATTCATTTCCAACTCATCGGATCCGGACTTGAAGGCTCCCTTGATCGCGTCGAAGACCACTTCGTCGTAGATCGAGTGCGCGGTGTTGGAGAGCGTGAAAGGCTCCTCGATGCAGATGCACCGCCACTGCGAGAGACTCAGCGGCGAGCTGTTCTTGGCGACAAAGGCGCGGTCAGTGCGTTGACCCAGACGAACACTGATCGCATCGTGGTTGAAGTCGAATTCAAATGCGTAGTATTTCAAGAAGCCGAGAAGGAGGTCACAGAGCGAAGCTGAATTGTATTCCCATTCCTCGGACGACGAAAGCTCGAACGGCTTCGCCATTTCCAGTGTTCGCACATCGTTCTTCTCGCTGGAGCGCTTGTTGTACATCTTATGCAGAGAAGGGAGGATTGGTTTGTCCAGACCGCACTGCAGGTAGTGGACGACCATCAAGACGAGCGAGTAGGAGGTGAACGACGAATTTTTGGCGTCGTTCATTCCTCGACGCTTCGCCCACTCCTTGATCACCGAAACAAGCGGACGCACTCTCCAGTCGACTGAAAAGGGCGGTGAATTTCAGTGTGGAAGCAAGAGGGGGACTTACAGGCTGAGTAGTGGCACAGCAGGTGGGTGTTCTTGATAGCAACCGCGTTGTTCACGTTCAGATCGACGATGATGTCCTCGTATGGGGCGTTGAACTTGACTCTGAGGATCGGCACCTTTGCAATTATCAATTTGAGTCCGTTCTCGCGGATGAGATCGCAACTGCTCAAGCAACTCATCACGCGGTTCAGCATTCCGACGGCTTCCGTTTGCTGGTCTAGTTCTTTGTTTGTGATCATCAGGCACAGATCCATGTCCGACGTGTTGTTCCCGAATCCGTTGAGTGACGAGCCGACCACGTAGAGTCCGGACACTGGGAACTCCGTTCCGATGATCGCGTTAAGGTGGTGGCGGAGCGCCATTTTCCTGGCGAGCGTCGCTTCGGATTGCGTGATGCTCTTGTGGAAGTTCCATATTTGCTCACTCAGCTAGAAATGTTACGATGAGAACGCCGTTTCATCAACAGGCGGCGCAGCTTACCACATCCTTGGAGATCTCGAATTGTTCGTCGTGGAAGACATCCGTGGGAGAAGAAAGCGTCGGAACTTTTTCCATGATGAGTTTCTCGCCCTGAAATGCATTCATCAAACCACAGCACAAAATTAAAATATCCAGCACAGAGGCATGGCGAAAGACGTGGATATTTATAGAGACGTTTCGAGACAATGAGGAATTCCAAATCAGACATTCGCGACAACCAACCATGCCGAGAAAGAAAAAATGACAACGACGAGTTTCGAAATTCAATTCAGGGAAATGTCGCCGCGAGACTATATGGATAATTCATCGAGATGACTGATTTTCGAAAAAACAATGAAATACTGCGATCACCAATGGAGTATCGCAGGTTGAGTTGATGATCAGCTGCGCTGCCGATAAACAATCGACGAAAATGAATTACGAATTTCGAAAATCAAATTGACAGTCATCGCAGACATCTCATTGTCAGGGAAGATCGCTGCGAGACTTGTAAGCAATGACGCAATGAAAAACGAACGAGGAAACACACACACACGCGCACTAAGAATGATCTTTTTTTTGACAAAAGAGGCTTGTAGGGGTTGTACTCGATCGGGAGGTTCTTGCGGCGGACCATTCCGTCTTCCTGGAAGCATTCGCGGCGGAATTGCTTGGCCGCACCGTCAGGCCTATTGCTCCATTCGATCGTGATGCGGTCGTTCGGGCGAACGGGTTACACGAGACCGCCATCAGCACGGCTTCTTGCGGATCAACAACTTCACAGGGAGGATCGACGCCGAGACGCTTCATGTTCGTGGTTTTGATCGCCCATCCGACGCGACGACAGCCGGCGTTGGTGATCGTGATGCAGTAGGTGTGTGTTTGTCATCGTAGGGTGAAGACACGATATTCGTGCCCTGATTTCTCCACGTGGGCACGCGGTCTGCGCTGTCTTGATTTGTCGCGCCGAGGGATGCGTGAATCCAGAGCATCGAACACGCACTTTTGAGGCGTGGCTGCCGCAAACCAGCGCCAATTTGGTCGTCAAATTACCGATTTGCCGGTTTCTTTTGCTGTTTTGGCTCTGTTTCGTATCTTGCGGGTTGATTCGGGGTTGGCAAAGGTCAGTGAATACGCAGAAATCATCAAAATCACGTCAAATGAAGAGTCACGCCAGCAATCGTTCGAGACGACTCTTCACGGATCAGTTGATGTCGTTCGATCAAGTCAACGAGCTCTCCGGTATTTGGTTGAACGTTGGCGCTGTGCATTGGCGAGAGCGGCGGCGAGAAATGCATTTCTCATGCAGCGTGGAAGGCCAGGAAGCCTCTTCCACCTTGAGAAACGCGATCGGAGCGATTTCTCTGGAAAGGTCAGCGATCTCGATTCCGCTCGCCAAGCACAAACATCGTTTAATTGCGTTCGCGTCACGTTCCTCGCCTCAAACGCGTCAAATTCGAATTTGTAGCCTGTTTTTGCGTTCGAAAGTCTAATAAGCGGGTGCGTATTGTCATTTAGCATCAACCACACATCAGTTCCATGTACAATTCAAATGTTGGCTATAAGTTTTGGAGAAAAACACTGTTCTATGGCGTCCCGCCTCCATTTTTTGGCATTTTCGGTCTGCGTACACTAAAATGAATGACTTTGTGGTTAGTTTTCAATTTTCTCGCGCTGTGAGTAATACATAATCGCCTTCTCACAGTCAATCGTTGATCTCCGCGTTCCCATGACCGCGATTGATGCAAAATGAAGTTTTGAAGGAGTGTAATCGCTATTTCCAGATCCACATGGATTCCCGCATGACCCAAGCGTTCATTGGCTCTGCCTACTTCTTCCTCAGCGTCGCGATCCTTCCGCTCTATGGCTGCATCATTCGAGTCTTCCTCACCGAGCCGAGCTTCAGAAACAACTTCAGCTACCGTATCATGAGTGCGATTGGCGTCGCCCAGTGCATCATCATGACGATAACCGCCGCAAATGGTCTCATGTTGATTTTGAACCGAAATTTCGGTTTTTTCTTTGAAAAAGTGAGTCAAACGCATGTCTAGACCCCGGCTACAGTAATCCTTTAGACGATTATGGCTATTCTTGAAGGAGCCTTCAATTCGAGCCTTTTGTTACTCCTCGTTTTGGCCATAAATCGATTTTACATCTTCTACGCTGTGCGCTGGATCCCGGTGAACATCGCGAAGGTCATCTTCAATGTAAGACCCATTGACCGAACATGCGAAAAGTACAAATTTTGCGAATTTCAGGTTCTCGTAGCGCTGTCCTGGCTCGTCGGTCTCTTCTTCACCGCAGTCTTACTCACTCCGTACGCTGATCTCCGATTTTCGCTCTCCGATTACGGTAACGTGTTTCAACCAACCGATACCGTAGTCCCGCAGCTCGTCCTGCTCTGCAGCACCTGCTCTCTGGGCGTTGCCTTTGTCTTCTACGTGATTACGGTAGTCGTGATCGCGAAACGACGGTTTCAAGCGCAGAATCACGCAAAATTGAGTTCCAATGAAGTTCGTCTGTTCGTCCAGGGAATTCTGGATTTCCTGTTTGCGATCGTAATGGAAGTCGCGTTCTATTTCGCGCCGAGAACCAAAGCGGCGATGATTGGCGTGGAAATCGCGTTTATTCTGTACAACGGCTATGTGAACCCGATCGCTTACATCGTGATCAACAGGTGAGCGCGGGAGCTCCGAGTGATGTGTTGAAGATCAGTTCATTTCAGGCGCATTCGCAATTGCCTCCGACGAACAATGACGCTCGTCAAAGTACGCTCCGCCAGTGAACGTAAACCTTCAATGTTCTGCGCAGCTCGATGATGACGATATGATAATTGACAGAGCTGTCGGGTACCCGAAAATGCCGGGTACCCGGACCCGAAACCCGAACCCGGACCCTCCGGGTACCCGAAACCCGAAAAACCCGAAACCCGACCCGAACCCGACCGGAAACCCGGCCCGACCCGACCCGAAACCCGACAGCTCTGATAATTGATACAGAATAGACAAATTACTAATCAATGAAGATGTGTGAGAGTTCTGGGTTTATTGTGTACATAGATGTAAACACAGTGGGAAACGGTGAGAGGGGAGCCGGAGCGTTAGCGTAGGCAGACGGAAGCCGAAACGGGAGCAGAAGCGCTAAATGGCTCGCGGAGCGAGCTTAAGTATGTCACGGGCTTCCGAGGGCTTCAAACACCGGATTCTGTCGGATAACAATGGTAGGCGACGTCGCAGGGTAACAAAACTGCGAATTTCGTGAACATTCTTGTGTGGTTCACTGGTGTTTGATAAAACTTACTTGACCACTGCAATGTTTCACCTCGGATTAGTGAACCTAGATATGGAGCCAAAACGTATTTATTGACGCAAGATTGCTGACCCGTCCGGTCCGCATCAACGCATCTTCACCTTATTTGTGACGGGACCGCCTTCGCTTACAAGTTAGTCATTTCATTAGTTCTAGCAGATCGCGCAAATTTTGAGTTTTGGGATGGAGAAAAACGTTCAGTATTTTAGTCAGATCGAGCAAATTGGTCAGATCCTAGTAGATCTAACCCTTTTTCCTCGACTCCGGTGCGCACAATTTGCTCGATCTGACAAGTGACGCGCGTTGTGACAGTGAAGTTTGCGATCGGAGTAGTTTATTATGAACAAGGGAAAAATGTCATTGTACAAACGGATAATTGGAATCTGCTTGGATAGTCTTGTACTTCTCTGAAAAATGATCGCTGGTTGCAAACGCGGAATCCGCTTCTTTGTACAGGTCCAACAGCACCGGATAGAGTCGACTCATCCTCGTAACAAGAGCTTTGTCCGCTCGGATTGCCGGAACGGTTATGTCCAAAACATAAGCTTTTTTGGCGGTGGTGCTGAAATTGATGGATGTTAGGAGCGCAAATTGCGAAAGGAAACGAACTTGGTGGCGTTCATCTGTGGATTCCACAAGTTCTTGTTCCCAGCTTCTGAATTTCCGTCTGCGATCAAATGACGACTGCCAAAGTGACGTATTGAGTGCACCCGCGTAAGAAGCCTCTCGATCCCCCTATCACTAACGTCATTGTCTGCACTTGATATTGTTGGAAGACCGAGAGCTTCAAACGAACGCAGGATCGTTCTTGTCACGTTCTTCTTAGGCTGCCCAGTCGACTTCTGGCTTGAGAAAAGGAACGCGCTGGATGAGTCAATGTTCGCCCGGATTTTAACGTAGCGATGTATATAGAGCGCCAATTCCGGATGCATCGAGAGAAAGTAGGGTCGTTTCGTCTTCGAATCCTTGATTACCATAACTTTCCGGGTTCCGGCGCCGTCGGTGACCGTGGGTGCTTCGTTCAAATCGTCAACCGTTGCATTGTATACCGCCTCACCGCGTACACAGTTGTGATAAATCAACATTCCTTCGAGAACTCTGCAATGCTCCGGTCATTTCAGTTGTCGGATAGAGGAGACTTACCCTTGCAGACGTCGAAAGAGTTGCAAGTGCGGAACGGCTGCGATGTCGCCTTCTTCGAAAAAGCGTAAGATCGCCTTGACTCGGAGATGTGCCCTTCTGGACGAGTACATCAGGCAACCCAGCTCTCCATAGGAGATTGCGGAATCCGCCAGCTTCTGTCTTTTAGCACTCGAGCGGATCGAGGCATCTGCGGCGCTGGCGGAAGCTATCATTCCCTTCTGCTCCTCGAGAACAATCAGTGCAAACTCGAACGCGTCGATCTCACGCTGGTAGCGTACCGAATCAGCGTTGTTGCGCCTGATCTTCGATACAGCATGGCGCCGTTTTGCAGACTTCAAGAATCGTTTGGCGTGGCGATCCAGCAAACGTACGACCTTCAAAGCCCACTTCCAGTCTTTTAGTTGCACATATGCGAGAAGGAACATGATCTAAAACTCAACTATTTGCGAAACGTAGACAAGAGTATCTCTTACTCCACCGAAACAAGACTTCATTTCGCCGTCCTCCGCCTGCAGATTTAGATTTAAGGCTCGTGCGAACTGTTCACCGTCGCCCAATTGTTTGTTCTTCTTCCTTGCGGCCCTCATGACCGATGGCGGTAGTCCCCGCTTGCGTGATCCGTTTCGGGGATTCCTCCATGCGCAGTTTGCGCCAGTTTTCCTCGCGATTCTCCTCGCGTACACGCATCCGAGCTCGTGTTTGAGCGACCCACGCGCGCGTTCGGAACGCTTTGTCGGCATCCGACATATCTGTGGTATCTGAAAGTAACTGTAACTGATGAAAGAACATCACACAACATGGCAGTAGCAAGCCGCGTGAACGGCATCAAACATCAAATAAAACAAGCACAGACAACAAACACCTCTTTAATTTATCTTAATTATAATCAACAACATGTTCGCAGCACAGAAGTGCTCTACAACTTCTTGCGGTGTCCGCCCTTGCCCTTCTTCTTCGACGGTGCGTCGCCTTCATCGTCGCTGGCAGGTTTCTTCAATGCCGCCTTCGCTTCGCGGTCGGCCTTAGCCTTCGCCTTCTGCTCTGCTTTGCACTTCTTACATGTGAAGTTGTGCTTAACTTTGTCCAACAAGGCCAGCTTCAGCGGCACGCAGAATGCGTGGGCGCGGTTGCCGCATTTATTGCAGGATACCGGGTTGCCGGTCAACCCCCGACACGCTGTTGTGGCCTTGGCGCATTCTTCTTCAGTCACCGCTGTGGGCACAGCGATAACCGCGGGAACCGCATCAGCTTCTCGGTCTGGATCTTCTGTGTCTTCCGGGTCAGCTTCTTGATCTTGACGTACCGGTTTCCGGCTGCGGGCAAAAGCTGCTAGATTCTCTTCAAACTCGTCGCATGCTTTCTGAGCGATAGCCTCGCACTCCCGATCCATCCACGCCTTGTACTCCGCGTGTCTCTCCCCACGCTGCGCCATCTGTTCTTCGGTTGGCGGGTACCGCTCGAGGCACTTCTGATGGAAAGCGTGGATGCCTTCAATAGCCACCGCCGGTCGAGGTTGTTGTTCATCTTCGTCGGACAGATTGGAGCAATCTGAACGATCGTCCCTTGGCTGTCTTTTCCACCAGGGTTGCTTCGTCTTCTCAGCTTCCGGCTTCTGCAAGCTTCTCGAAGAGCAAGGCTGATCGGCGGCTTCCGCGGTTTCCGTCGAGACTGGAGCATACTTTGATACGTCCAGCTCGTCGTCTTTCCAAGGAATGTACTGAGCGGGCCCGAATATGGCAATGTTCTCCGCTCTATATCGCGGATGAACAATTTCCACGTCGGTATCCGAGTCCTCTTCTTCAACTTCATCTTCGTTCTTCTTGAGCGAGGCGTCGGTGACGACAACTTCCACGACGCCGGTACCCGGTAACTCATCTTCCTCTTCTTCAACTTCTTCTTCGATCTTCACGAGCGGGGCGTCGGTGACTTCTTCAACGTCTTCTTCGTTCCTCGCGTCGGTGACGACAACTTCCACGACGCCGGTACCCGGTAACTCTTCTTCCTCTTCTTCAACTTTCACTTCTTCCTTCGGTTCATCTTTCACTTCTTCCTTCTTCTGCGGTACCTCTCCCAAGGCTAACATGACCGCGTCGCGGATTTCTTCAAGTCGATTCCGCTCCCGAACATACGGCAGCATCCGCAAAACGAACGACGCGTTGTCGTCTGCGGGAGCCGCTTCTTCTTGTTCCTTGGCGATGTCGTCCAAGCGACTGTTGAAGACATGCAGCGCTTCCAGGAGTTGGGCGAGGTTGCTCACCTCGTCAGCGTGGAGTACGTACGACGACAAGCGGAACATGTCCACGGCATCCGTGAGTACTGGCAACGTTCCGCGATCCGCATCACCTTTTCCTAGGTGGTATGCGGAAGCCGCGTCCTCCATTGAGACCGTAAAGGTGGTCTTAGCGATCACGATGTTTATCTGATCGCCTGCGACTCCGCTAAACAAATACAATTACCTTCATTTCACCAAGCCCGACATACCAGAACAAGTTGCTTATGTACTTGGCCTCGTGGAATTTAATTGCCAAATTCCTCCATCGTGATCCGGCGACCCGGTGATAGAGAGCTTTCACTTTCTTCCGCATGGTAGATACGACTAACTTCGGATCCATGTTTGTCCTCAGTCGTTCGAAGGCGCATGGCGCGTCCAGCGCCAACCGGTGGGCCGTGAACATAGCGGGAACCGCGAATTTGACATCACTTGTAGTCAGTGCAAAAGACATAACGTCACTGCAAGGACAAAACGAATAAAATAACAAATTCATGAGAACACGAATGAAATAAGCACGGATCTTGCGAATATGCGAACGAAATAACCCAATTCATCCGATTACGAGACAAAGTAATGCGAAAAACAACAACTGAAAATATCCGAAAGTAGACAACAGCAAAAACGACGAAATGAGCGACATCGTTTCGAGATCTTTGCGATATGTCCGACAACGCATCCCCCCACAGACAACGCGCGTCACTTGTCAGATGTGCGCACCGGAGTGGAGGAAAAAGGGTTAGATCTACTAGGATCTAACCAATTTGCTCGTTCTTACTAAAATACTGAACGTTTTCCTTCATCTCAAAACTCAAAATTTGCGCGATCTGCTAGAACTAATGAAATGACTAAGCCAAATTGAAAAAGCTTTACCAAGTTTGCCAACGTTAAGAACTCAGCTAGGCCTAATTAGACGTATAAAGTGTTTTCCGCATCTTGACCCAAGTCTAGCCAAGCTTTTGCAGTTGCAGTTGCAAGCGCAATTTAAACAACTCTTATGTTTCTTTTAGGTTGTTTTTACGCAGTTTGTTTCGACTCTCGACAGCTTCTAAACTTCGCTCGATAATCTTTTCTCAATGTCACCTTCAATTAACACGTCCCCGCCACTGTCATCGTAGTCCCGCCTCCTTTGCTCCTTTACCTTCGAACTCACAATTTACTCATCTCGCCAAACACCTCATCAGTCTCAAGCATCTCCCCCTCAAACACTCGGGAGACCCTGAAATCGCTTGTCTTTGCAACATTCAAGTCAATTCTTCAAAATTGCTCTAATGACTACAATTGCTGTAGCCACAGGCGTAATCTACGCGCTGATTCCGTTGATCTGTCTGATACCGTACGGCTACGTCATCTACATTCTCGTCATGTGGGCCACATTCCGCAAGCACTCCGGCTACCGTATCATGGCGGCGATCTGCGCGGTCAACGTCGTGCAACTCGTCATCAGCTTCACTGCGGCAATCTACGAATTTAGTCACACTTATCAGTTCGATACGGTAATTTCTAACTGAAAACAGGCCTAAACAAGTTTTTTCAGGTTTTGGGAGTTTTAGCCTACTGGTACCGTCCCGTCTACGCGTTCCTCCACGCGCTTCTCGCCACAAATCGTCTCCTGGCGGCTTTCGACCTCAAACTCACCACTCACAAATGGATCTTTGATGTGGGTTACCGTAGCGCAGACGCGGCGGCGGTGATGAGTCAGAGCGTCACGCGACGCGCAAACCGCGCACTCGCAAAGTGGCGCGTTGATCACGTGAAATGGTGAAGTGGAAGCGGCGTTCTTGAAATGAGCGAAAGCGCACTCGACGCTAATTGCTCCTGCGGGGATGCGCTTCCATAACTCGATATAGCGCTGACGCGAGCGCATCACGTACGCTGTCTGACGATCTTTGAATTTCAATCTGTGGAAGCCAGGAAACACACAAAATAGCCTTTTAGGGCAATTTTGCTCAGCTTGTTCACCGCACCACAATATGCCTCAAACTCGAGTTTTATGATGATTTTTATTAAAATCAGTGTTCTCGTGTTAACCCCAAGTCATTTTGAAGCCTAAATGATCCCTCTGGACAAAGAACGCCTTTAAAACCTTCATTTTTCATCCTTTTTTGTTGCTTACAAGCTCCATTTCCAGGTTCCTCTTTGCCTTGTCGGCGTATCCTTCATCATCGCGCTCATCTGTGCCACCAGCCCGCTCACCATCGTCAACTACCGCTTCTGGGAGAGCTCTTTCTACACCTCTAGTCGGCTCATCGCCAGCGCTGAACAGTTGACGACCTCCTCGTTGTGTGGGGTGACCGCCATCGTCTACATTCCCATTTTTGTGTGGACAATAATCTCCTCGGTGAGCGGAATTCGCTGTTCGCGTTAAAAGCTGCTGCTCTAGAAGCCAAAAACGAATCAGACGAAAATCGAAAGCGTCATGCTCAAACAAGCCTTTGCAATTTTCCTGCCGTTCGCTTTCCTTCGCACCGTGCGATTCTTCACCGCTACGCATGATTTTATCGACGCGCACGCGGAGCTCCGAATGGCGTACAACATGGTGTACAGGTGCTTGCCACTTTTCAACCTCGCCGCCATCATTGGCTTCAGCAAGTGGGCGCCTTGATTTGAGAAGACCTGATCTAACCGCGCTTCTTTCAGGAATTTGCGGCGGATTCTCGCGGCGAGAATCTTCTGTGGACGCTTCTGGAGCTGCTGTGGTCCTCAGATTGTCCCGGTTCGTCCGCTCAGCGCGCTTAGCTACGGAACCGCCAAGGGAACGTGGCTGGAGAGTGGATTGCAGTACTGTACTCAGTCCGAGAGCTTCCCTTAAGCTCTGTTTTCCCATTATGTCTTTTTCTCTTACATTGACAGATGCAGTCGTATCACGACGATCTGTGTCTCCGGTAACCCCAGAGTCATGTGTTTCCTCTCATTCAAGTCAGAAAGATGAATCTTCTAAATCAAATCTGTTTCTTTTATTTCTTCCCCCCCTTTGTACGTTGATGTGTTGTTTGCATTCGGTTGTGAGACCTTCGTTCTGTAGCTGCTAGGCAGTCCATGATTGTGTCATCTTTTCTACGGTTGTTATTAAAATTGCCAAAGCCTTCAAAGGCTGATCGGGGATCATTTCCCATCGTTTTTGTGATTTAAAGTGGGAATCAGAGCCTTTTGTTCAGCTTCGGAGGTGCTCATCGCGGGTCAGACCCAGCTAGAACAGCAGAACACTGAACTAACCATCAGCCCTCGAAACCACCGTTGAAGGCAACTCCTCGGAGAATGGATTAGGCATTTCATCATTTCCAACTCTAAAGCGACGCGCCGCTCACCCCATGCGCGGACGATAAGGCGGCCGCAGCGGCGTGAGAGAGTGCAGGGAGAACAGAGAAATGGCGATGCGATGATCGCACTCGTTGCCGCCACCACCGCGATTGCGATCGATGAACGGCCGGTAATCCTGACCGTCTCTGATTACATTCCGCCGGGACGATTAAGTAGATTTTGAAGAAAAAAACAGTCTATCGGCTATGCAAACAATGACAAAAATATTAACTGCCGACCGGCATTGAACCTGCGACTTCTGCATGAGAGCCGCAAACGGTAACCAATCGACTAACAACGCATCAACTGAATGACAGTCGAAACTGAATATACTCCAGAAGGTGATTTATTTTTTAGTTTCATTTCCCGCGCTTTCGTCGGTAATTTGGATTTTTAAATACCATTTCGCGGTTGGACACCGAAATCGATCACAAAAATGACCAAAATGTGGTCGAGTGTGTCAATGGGGATAGGTGCACGCTAGCATGCGAGAAAGATCAGTTTATTTTGTTACGCTTGCATATTACAGCTTCAATTGACTCCGGACCACAACGAGTGACCCCCGCGCCGCGCTTTTATCATATGCGTGCATGTTGCAATGCTCCACAGCAGCGGTCATCGAGTGGAGACCGCAGAAGGTTAGACGACTCTCATCGTGGACTCTTTCTCAGGCTGCTCGTCGATTTTTGCAGCGAAACACCGAATTACTGATGCGGGTATTACCTTCGCGGGTTGATAGCAACGACATGGGGATGGAAATTGGCTTGACGATTGGTTTCAGGTCGGCAATAACAAAAAACCTAATCGATCGGTTTTGAGTGCATCTTCGAGCTACAAGTCAATCAAAAACCAACTTTAAAAGGCTAAAACAACGTCATTGGGTGAAATTTGATTCATTTTAGGAAAAAGCGCGTCGTTGCAATGCAAAGAATGAGAGATCTCACTTAAAGAATTCCAGACGGAAGCGAGTAGAAGTGAATTCTTGGTGTTTGACCACCAGTCTGCGCACTAATCGCCGCCCACGTGGCAACGTGCTGCGAAGCGTCAATTTGCTGCAATTCAACCGGAAAATTCAAAGAGCCGCCTGAGTAAAGAGCTCGCATTCGTTGAATTTGAGAGGTCGCGTTTTGGAACTGCTCGGTGCAGTAATTCAGGTCTCTCTATATGAATTTCCGTGATTCTGGCCCCCCGTTTCAGCCTCAAACGAAATCGACCGCGTTCCCTTTATCATTCATCACCTCTGATCGCACCTTGAAATTTGTCTTCTTCTCGCAGTAATTCCTTTAAAAACTTTGATTTTTCCCTCAAACTCGACTTTGCAATGCGCGCTGTGTCGATTCCCCTCTTCCCCAATCCTCTTCATTCGGTTCAGACGTTCAAATCCGCAATTTCGATGATTAATAGACGCCGTTTAGCGAGGAATTTGCGTGCTTTCAACACCTGTCTCGCGTAGTCTGAAACACAGACGTCTGAGTCGGCGCCTACTGTAATCACACGTGGCAGCAGTTCAATCCATCCTCTGACCTACTCAGCGACTTGGAAGGAGACGGAAAACGTCGACAATCCAATCTCTCCAATTTCTGTAACTGGACGCATGTCGGAGGCGCTGTTGATCGGTATTCCCTACGTTATCATCCCGATTTTCTTCTTCCCTCTTCATGTCGTCGTTTGCAGGGTGAGTTGCAAAGGACTACGCTTCATTAATGAAAGCCTCAACTTTTTTTTTCCAGATTTTCGCCTCTCAGAAGCTCTTCTTCAAGCAGCCGGTCTATCTGATCCTCCTGCAGCTGTGCAACGTCAACAGCATCCTCCTGATCACCATGTTCAGCTCGGGGCTCTTTGAACTCACGCAATCAAAGTTCAACTTTACGGAAGAGGCGCGACCGATCGAGATCGTGAGTCTTCTAAGCGCCGCTAATCCCCAATCATCTTAAATTCCAGACCATGTCCGCTCTTTCGTTCTGGTATCGAGTGATCTACGCCTGTTTGACCCTCCTCCTGGGCGTGAATCGAGTAAACTGGGCGTTTAACCTGAATTTTGACTACGAAATCGACATTTACAGAGTGAGCTGGCGTATTTTGAGCCTAAAAATGGCGCTTTTTCAGTATTTCTTCTTCCTAATGTGGTTCGGTCTGTCCGTCCTGGTCCTCATGTCCAACTATCTGCTCTTCCCATTCGCCTACAACCTCGAGAATCACTGGTATCTCTTCGACGAGAGCAACGACGGCAGCAGCCTGGACAACTTTATCATCATGGGTCTTCTAGCGGCTACTACCGTATGCCATTTGGTCGTTTTTGGAGTTTTCATCTGCATGGTAAGCGAAAAGAGAAGAGAATAAACGCGGAATTTCGCTTCAGAAGTTCACTGGGAACGTGCATCTCCTCAAAAACGACATCCGCCTGTATACGGTAATCATCCAGATGTACGCGCTCTTCCTCGTCATGCAGAGCTCACGCTACGTGCTGGCTGGCCACGTGGAGGAGAATGAGATCTGTCGGTTTCTGTACACCTTCAGCTATCGCCTGATTGCGGTGTTCAACATCATCACGATCATTGGATTGAATCGGTTGGTCTGTGAGCGTTCGATATGATCTGATGGAAGAGTTCAGGACACTGCGCAGCCACATCGCGAAGGAGCTGACGAAAGTGCAGAAGTTTGCGGTCGAGATTGCTGTGATTTGTCGTTTGCGCGAAGCATGAATAAAGGAATTTTGATGATTTTAACACATTTCTGGTGTCTATTTGAATTTTTTGACCAGTGTACCATGGAAGAGAAACGAAGGCCAACTATGAAAGCTACCCAGGTGATCAACATTTATCGACTAGAATTACCGGAAACTCGGCAGCGTTCATGTCGTGCTGCAGCGCACTGGCAATACGTCCTAACCAACTTGTTTCGTCTTCTCAACGAGCCGACCACGCCGGGATCCGAGCTCTGTAAATCGATGTATTTCTTAATTATAGGTTCGCATGATGACGTTCTTCTTGATTTGCGGCGCGCCATTGGGACCAAAAAAGAAACCTCTATGGGCTCTTCGCACATCGCTCTTCCACTTTACCAATGCGGACGCTTACAACGATCTGCCTTGGATTGTCCTATTGTCTCCTCTCCCTCGTTTGTCTCCCGATTCTGGTCGTTCTTTGCTTGGTATGACTAAAATTGATCACGGACAACTCAGAAGACACAGAAGTGTGGCTCTATGGACAGAAAGGACCCAGTTGAGCAAACGTTTCTCATCGTTTTTTGTCAAACAGCCATATTTTCAAGCTTTTCGAGTCGTTGTACACAAATTCAAGCGTTTCTGAACAGTTTGAAGCAATTTCAAAATCCACGAGGCTGTTTCTAGATCATCCGCTCGTTTAGGTCCTCAAATCCAAGAAAAAGTTCTATCAGGACTCGATCTATCAAATCCTCCTCCAACTCTGCTACGCCAACAGCTCCCTGCTAGTCACCACTCTCTTCGCTGGAATCTTCGAGCTCGCACAGCACGATTTCGAAATTTCCCTTCACGTCAGACCGCTGGAAATCGTGGGTTCCAAATGATGATCTCTTCAATCCTCGAATCTCCAATTGTAGACGATGGCCTGTCTGTCTGTGTGGTACAGGTCGATCTACGTCTGTCTGTCGCTCCTTCTCGCCATAAACCGACTGCTTTGGGCGTTTGGCGTTGGACTCGAGTTCGAGGTGGACATCTACAGGGTGGGTGGAGCTCACCGGTTAATCCACAGAGAGAACGCGTTCAGTACTTTTTTTTCCTCATGTGGTTCGGTCTGTCGGTGCTGATCCTCATGGCGAATTATCTCAATTTCGACTTTTCGTATGACTTGGACAAGAATCAGTATGTTTATAAAGTGAATCGCAGTGGAACGCAGGTGGATTATTGGATTTTGGTCGGTCTAATGGTCTTGACCATTCTGTGTCATTTGGTCGTTGTTGGAAGGCTTGTTTACCTGGTAGGATTTGTTTAAGAAATTCTCAAAATGTGGCCAGAAGGCCAGGAATGTTTCAGTTTCAGATTCACGTTTCAGCTGCATCTTTGCCTAGCTGATAAGATCGAAAGCACCCGTCTCCTAACCTAATCTGTTCCCACATGCTCAGAAACTCCAAACCCGCCAGCATCCTGGCAAAGCGGGAATGTCGGTCTTCATCCGCATCCTCGTCCTCTTCGTCCCAATCGTTCTGATGCGAGGAATTCGCCATTTGATCGACGGCTACGACGTAGTTGCCAACTGCAAGCTGTGCGAGATCCCTTTCGTCTACACCTATCGCATCGTTCCGCTCATCAACGTCGTCTGCATGTTGCTACTCGACAGGTAACGCAGAGGGTGATTAAACTGTGCAGTTCTAAATTCCAGCGATCTTCAAAAGGCCACGCGGCAATACCTGAACAGCTTGAAGAAACGCTTTTGTCAACGATTCATTTTTTAAACGTACTGAAACCAGCCGACAACTGGCTTCAATGAACGAAGAATTCAAAATGAATCAACTCGCATGGGATGACTACGCATTGATAAAGAGACAGGACACCCAGTTCATGTCGAAAGGAACGGAGCAGGACATTACGCCGCGGCCGTTTTGCCGACGGACAGTACGCCACCACAGGCTTCGTACTAAGTAAGTGCAGGCTTAGGCCTAGGAGCTACCGCAGGGTTTGCCAAAATTCACTACTGTCCGGCGGCTAAACGGCCGCGGCGTAATATCCCGCGGCAAACTGTCCGGTACCGTGAAAGGAGTATTCAAGTTCTTAGCGAAAACGAGCGCAAACTGATAATGGATCGGTATGTTGAATCTGTCTTCATCGTCGATGCGCCCACTGTCATGTGTACATAAGGATGATGTACACGGTGGTCCGCTGATAAGGGTTGGATTGCAGCGATGTGCAGCGAAAGACTACCTACCAATGCCGACAAAGGATAACAAAGGACAATAAATGAACAAGGCACCATGATGTGGTTTTGAACTTGAAGCAGCTCTGTTATTAATCATTTGAAGAGTAAGCTCATCCAACGAGATTGACAGCATGAAGCACCTGATCCAACCAAATGACCCAGAATAATGAGTACTTAACATGTATACACGATAGCGCGTAATGACGGAATAACAATCCCGACTCATTATCAGTACGCTTCCAGAACTTTTGCTTGTGCATATTGCGGGAAACAAAAAATTGGCCGGGCAAAGGCATTAACAACACGTCCTTTAGTGGTCATTTCATCCTCGACTGCCGAAACGCTGGCGGCACTCGTCGTCGTTATCAGTAGAGAGGCCAGCGTGACACCCAGCGCCAAAAGGCATATCCTTTCACTACACGGTTGCTTTCGCCCTCATGGTTGCTTTCGCAATTTTTCACCTGTTACAAACGCCGATTTTCCATTAATGTTCTCTTTATTTTAGAAAAATCTTGGCTGATAATCAGAGAATATATCGAAAGCGAATGCAAGCTGCATCCCTTCGACGTTCTGTGAAACTTGGTAAGGTATTTATTAAAATGGACTAAAATTCGAAGATAGACTAATCGCGCCAAATGCTTTTTAATCCAACGGAGTTCTAAAAATACTTTGGACTGTTAGCAACAACAGACACCAACAGGCGTGCGCGCAGGTTCAATATCGAAATTTTTAATACATCGGAAGATAGCTCGCCACACCTTGCCTCTGAAAAACCTGGACACGCAACTCAATGATCGCAAGGTACAACTCGCGGAGATAGCTCGCCGCTCAACGTCTCATTTATATTTTGTTGAAGGAATAAGAAATGCACCAACTCAAAGCGGAATTGAACCACTGAACAGACGTTGATTGTGAGCGCTCTGGACCACTCGGCTATTCGAACATGAATGTTGGGCACATGAACTCTAGTAATACAAGCTTAGGCCTAGGAGCTGCCGCAGAGTTTGCTTGCTGTAAGCCCAAAATTCACTAGGGCTTTGAACTTAGATTGATCTGCTCTACTACACAGCATAGCATCACTGTGTCAAACAAAACAAAACGGCACTAAAATATGTTGGAAACGGCGTTGTTTTTAAGTTTATGCGTTCCAACATTTTGTACTAGACTAAAGTCTAAGACTAGAACCAGACTAAGACTCTCGTCTCTGCTCTGCGAAACAGCAAGGCATTAAACAGCCTTTTTCTTGTTTTTTTTTACCACTTCCAATGGCTCATACGATCTATTACTGCTGGAATCCGTCAACACAACGTGTAAGCGTGCCCGTGACAAAATTCTTTCCGCCGACGATCCAAAGAGAGAAGTTCACATGGAGGGAATAGAGGACAGCAATGCAGCAAACTGGCAAAGGACTGAATGGAAGAACTCAATTTACCTGCGACCGCAGCTTCCCGAATCGCTTCGGCTGCCGATGAACTTAGTACTACGAACTTAGATTGTTCTGCTCTACTACACAGCATAGCTTCACTGTGTCACACAAAACGAAACAGCACTAAAATTTGTTGGAAACGGCGATTGTTTTCAAGTTTATGCGTTCCAACATTGCTTGCCTATTTCTTGCCTATATAGAAAGTGAAAGCCGAGCAGAGGTGTGAAAAAGTGGTCGTCGCATGTGTCACTTCCCAGAAGTTCTGTTAGGCGCGCGGAAAACGAGAGCGGAGTTCTTTCGTGTCGAGCCGCGCAGCGGCGAGCTCGTGCCATAGCTCATTCGACGCAGAATATTTTTGCGATTGTTTCAAGTATTCACTCGCACAGATCTGAGCCATGTGAGCCGAGAAATTCCCCGAGGAAGTACCAAAATGCCTAATTGGCTCCCGCCACGATCAAAAACACAACATTTTCTCTGTCATCGTCTGGACTCTCTCCGCGCGCGCGTTCGGCTGTTTATCTCGTGTTTATCGGCCTGCTATCTCTCTAATTGCGAATTTCAAGCCGCGCAGTGGCGCGTCAGCCTCGGGGAGTTGCGGCTGGAATGTTCTTGGTCAACTTCGAGCCGCGTAGAGGCGAGAATGTGTGACTGTAGTGATCGCGACCCGCCAAGCGGCGAGGAGTGTCCTACAGTATACGAGCACGCAATAGAGCTAGAATCAGTGTAAAGCGAAGCTTTCTTCTTTAGCGAGCATCCCCCGCAAACTCTTAATGGCCCCCGCACACTAACCGCACACTAATTTTGTACTAGACTAAAGACTAAGACCAGACTAAGACCACCAGTCGTCTCTGATCTGCGGAACAGCAAGGCGTTAAACAGCCTTTTCCTTGTTTTTTCCCAGTTCCAATGAACGTTAACACGCTTCTTCCACTCTTCACTGGATACCACAGATTGCTCGGATTCCGATCGCCCAATGGCAGCAAATGGAATGCAATCAATTGGCATCTGAATATCGGCTTCAGTAATTTCTCCGTTCACAAGTTCCAAGAGGATCTCCACCGACGTCACCCTCCGTGATCGTGAGGGAGCGTTCACAACTCCGTATTCAACGGCAAAAACGAGCAAATCTTTCTGCGGCGGATGTACCTGCGCAAAGGTCGTTTTTCACTAAACAAGCGCCAATTGTAAGTGTACCCAAAGAATCACTTTGCTTTCTTCGCCCACGATTCCGACGTATGCAGAATCTTTCTGATGTCTGCAACGCAACTCACTTTCGTCTCATGGAACCTCACGATCGGTGTTTACAATTCGCGCTCACAGAAAAGGAAATTCGATGATTTTCGGGCGCCTTAATTAACGTTGCAACTTCGAAAACTTGGATTGGACCTTCGCAGCGATCGACGGACAAAGCACCCACCCTGATAGATTCCTCTAACTTGCTGTTAGCTCCTGACTTTGGGTTTTCACCTATCTAAAATCATTTTGCCCTGTCCGTCCTCTCCCGCAGTCCTCCGTACTAAAATCACCCATTCTGAACTCATCTATTCCCTTGACTCGTTAGTCCTGCTTTTAGTTTTTTTTTACCCAGATCTTTATTCTTCCTAAAGATTTTCTCCGACATGTTCAGCAGGCGTTAGATGAAATTAGATGCTCCAAACCCTAAGATTCTACCCGAATATCGAACAGCTGAAGCAGCACGCGTCGCTCCATGATACCGCGGTAGATAGCTCGCGACTCCTCGTCTCTGGTTACAGCAGAAGCAGTTGGCGAGCAGCTGGCTGCTCGCTTCTTCCCTGTATCTGCTATAATTCTCTAGAAAAAGAGAGACAATTTTTATCAACAGAGTAACACCAGCAAAGAAAAACAAAGAATGGGACTTTGATGCTAGTACAAATTAACACAAAATAAAATAAATACCACAACCAAAAAAGTGGAGAATGGAGAACTTTAGATGAAATGGACCTTCTTCCCGTAGAACATGTGGACATTCCAAGCCATTCCAAGCCATTTTTCGTTTTAGAAATTGCATCTGCGAATTGCATCGGATAAATTTCGAAAACACTGCGCTCGGTTTACCGCAAAACTTTTAAAAAACTTACGATACAAAGAAAATCGTCGTAAGATTCAGGCTGATTGCAAAATTGCTGACGATTTCAGCTATTTCGATTGAGAAAACTGCGTTTATCCTACTACCAACATGGCAAAAACAAGAATTCGACGCTGTTCCATCAGATAGGTTAAAATTGAAATTTACCAGATACTTTGTGGTTGCATTCAGAACATTCCGCTGTCTTCGGATCTTTCCAATCTTTCTCGTCTTCGACCGAAAAGTTTGTTCCTATCCTTTATCGGTTGATTGCCGCCGCTGAATTTATTTAGACCGTTTTTTAAACCATATTTTCCACTAATTTCAGGTTTCTCTGGCTCTTCTAATCGTATGATCTATGATCGTAGTGCATCTATCATATAAATTGCACAAAAAAGTCGTTCTCCACATCAAGAACCACTTTCGCCTATAATTAGACGCATTCCTTTGCACGATTTACGCGCTTCGCTCACTCCGCGCATCGCTGATGCACTCGGCAGCTGCCGCCGCGTTCTTCAGCGATGCTCTTGTTAGGAATTTCCTTTATTTTGGTCTTTTTGGTGTTTTTCCCTCTCACAGCCGCTGTCTGTTTGGTAGGCCAACCAATTGAGCATCGTAACTACAGTAATCCTTGCAGATCTTAAACAACGAGTTCCATTTCCGCCGTCAACCAGTCTACCAAGTTCTCCTCCATTTGTTCATCTCAAACTTGATCGCCTTGGCGGCAGGCTTGATTGCAGGGATCTACGAATTGACCCAAGATCGACTTTTCGATATGCTGGACAATGTGCGTTCGGAATTCTGCTTCAATTGTGGAGAAATGTGATGATTACAGGTGTCAGGAAGTTTAGCTCTCTGGTACAGACACATCTACGCTACATTGACGCTTCTTCTGTCGCTCAATCGTCTAGCCTGGGTGCTGGACTTGGAGATTCCGTACGAGAAGGACATTTACAAGGTAGGAGAGCTTTAGATGAAGCGACACCAAGCCAGAATTACGGTAGAATGAAGATTGTGAGAGGTATATATCTGTTTGCCAGGCAGTCGTGGCAGCCGCCAAATCGACTGCTTAGGCCTATAAACCGCGAATATGCCAATCTTTGAGTCTAATCCAAGCTGCAAGATGTCCAACACAGACCAACGCGCATTCAATGCATCTCCTCGCTTGTTTAAGGCGAAATCTCAATTTCAAACCTCGTTTTCAGTACTTCTTCTTCCTCATGTGGTTCGGCTTCATCGTGCTCATCATGTTCGCCGGCTACGTCGGTCTCCCGATCGGCTACAACTTTGCCACCAGCGATTTCGTCTACTTCACCGCAAAACTCACTCGGTCGGAGGAGCTGCCCGACTACTACTATCTGATGTGCGTTCTGATGATCTCCTCGTTCGCCTACGGCATCGCCTACGTCATTTACGTCCGCTATGTAGGTGAACCATCAATTCTATGCTGAAAGTGCGCTTTAGACGAACAGCAAAGTCGCCATGAACCCCGAAGAGGTCGAAATCTTCCGCCAACTCCTCGCGTTGTTCATCCCTAAAATGATCATGCGCTATTTGAGGCATTTTCTGGTGGAAATGGTCGACGCGGGTTATACGCTACGGGTTTCTGACATTTTTCTGTACCGAATGGTCCCCGCTGTTAACGTGGCGACGCTCCTCTATTTCAACAAGTAGGTTATCGGGTGGTCTGGTCTTTAAAGACTCCAAAGGAAGCGGATTGTAAGCTTACGGGGCCTAAACGACCGTTCATCCGTTTCTGTAAATCAAAAACTTTACAAATTGGTCCCGAAACTATTGAAAAGACCTTTTCAGACATCTACGAACGTGTCTCTACCGTATGCTCCCCTGGAAAGTGCAAAACGTCTACTGTTCATGTCGAGCGTGCAATGTAGTGACTACCATATCTCGCTCAATACCGTACTGACCATAAAAACCCGTATAAAATCGTGTCTTTCAGCAAAATTCGTTGAAAACTTCGTTTTAAGTGCAATTCTATAGAAGCTTGCGCAGATTATGATTAGCAAAAGTGCTGCATTTGAGAGCGCAATTGTGTTTTAAGCAGTTACTGCAATGCTTAAAAAAATCCATCAGACGCCGTTGCTGTGCACGATTGAGAGGACATGATTTGAATTCTCTGCCGCCACTCCAAATCCACTCTTTTGGCTCGAAAAATGTGTGCATAGGGTAATTGGGGCGTTGTCAGATTTTCAGAAAATCCGTGGAGGCGTTGGTAACACCAGTCAGAGCAGATTAACAGGCAATAATGAAGCTGATTCACAGTCAGCAGCCCTACTTCGTTGGTGTTCAATCATCGTTTACAGTGCACTACAAATGAGTGTTATTGGCAAAGAGCCTTCCGTTATTATCTGTTGGGCCCTCGGCAATGGCGAAGCTTCGCTGCGCATAGTTTTGAGGTTCTCATACAGATAAACACACAATCTACGGCGCAAGTTCTCTCTAATCAGACCAAAATGCGCGAGTTTGGTCTTGAAAGTTCGCGAGTTCGCTAAATTCAACCGACCACCCATCACAATGCCCTTGCCCTCCATTTCAATCAAAAACACAACTCCGATCGTGTCAATCCTGGTCTTGTTTTCACACCTCCCCCGCGAAGACAACAGACGTACCGACAAACAGCCAACGCTGACTTCTCTCTCTCTCTCTATCGATCAGCGCATGACGCGTCGCCGGCGACTTCATTTTCCCGTTGCGGCATATGCAAAACAGTCCGCATCTTCAAAACGATGCCGACAGCGGCGTCTAAGCGTGGAATCTGTCTGCAAGGCGCCACCGCGGAAGTGCGACGGGCGAGCGATGGACACGTCGATTAAGGTTAGTCAGTTCGTCCCGTTTACACGTCATCCGACGGCGGCACGCGAACGCCCCACGACAGCCGATCGTTCTCTCGTATTCGCGATTGTGGCGACGTTTCTGTTAGCTGTGCGCGTGTGGCCACGTGCGATCGGGTCTTTCCATTGAGGCGATGATCATTTGATCGCTTGTCGCGTCGCTGAAGCCCAGAAGCTACTTGATTTTCCAATTCTGAAGGCGCAGGATTGCGGCGCGTTCGCTCGGCTCGTCGCTAGGCTCGAAATTAAGCGCGATCTCAGTGAATTTGAATATTTTTGAGCTTATTATCGGTTGAATGAGTTCGCGATTAGCCTCTGGAAGCCTCGATAGCGTCGGCGACTCACAAGATCGCAGCAGCATAGCTTGTACGCATCGCTTCACCCATTTTTCCTTCTTTCCCACGCCTATTTCCGCGTTTTGCGCGATCTCAGAGCTGTTTTCAGTTGATAATATCGTTATTTCAGTCGCACACACGATGGCGGAGGAGCAAAACGGCCACCCGACCGTGAAAGGACGCACGCTGTTGCTCTTCGACGTCGATGGAACTCTCACGCATCCCCGTCAGGTAAATCCTCCTCGAATTCATCGCCATAATACTCAAAAACGCGTCTTATTTCAGAAGATCACGCCCGAGATGCGTGCGTTCATGAAGGAAGTCCGCAAAACGTGTCCAATCGCGGTCGTTGGCGGCTCGGACATGGAGAAGATCGTCGAGCAGCTGGGCGACAGCCTTGAAGATGGTATTCTTTGTTATTTCCACCTGTTTCCTAATTGATTGTTGCAGTTCTATCGCAGTACGACTATGTATTCTCGGAGAACGGCCTCGTTGGATATCAGGGCGCTAACAAGTACCCCGTTATGGTCGGTCTCTAATCCACCGTTTCTCGATTTGTAATTTGGATATTTTGCAGAATCTGGGGACCTATTTCGGCGAAGAGAAGCTACAGGAAGTAATCAACTTCTGTTTGTCCTATCTGAGCAACATCAAACTGCCCGTCAAGTGCGGAAATTTCATCGAACGTCGCAATGTAAGCGAACGCGCTGAATTTCGAGTGAATTAAATTAAATTCCAGGGCATGCTGAACGTGTCCCCTATCGGCCGCAGTTGCACGCAGCAACAACGATTGGATTTCAACGCCTACGACAACGAGCACAACATCCGCAAGACGATGGTCGCCGCGCTCGAGAAGCACTTTGCCACCTACAACCTGCGGTTCGTCATCGGCGGTCAGATCAGCTTCGACGTGTTCCCGGTTGGATGGGACAAGACCTTCTGCCTCAAGTACGTGCACGACGAAACGGGTGAACAAGGATTCGCGGATGTTCGCTTCTTCGGTGACAAGACGTTCGAGGTTTGGCGATTTCGGGAATGACGACTCTGACTGGCTGCGTTTAGGGAGGAAACGACTACGATATTTACCAAGACAAGCGGGTGAAAGGCTACACGGTCGATGGACCCGATACGACGAAGCAACTTCTCGAAAGCCTGGTTGCCGAAAAACACGTCATTCAGAATGGACTATGAATCTTGGGCTGTGACTCGCCTGCAGTCAACATCAATTGACGATGAATAATAAATTATTGATTTTTAGTTATTTGTACAAAAACCCGAGTCATACGCTGACGCTGAACAAGGATGCAGTAGTTCCACCTCCCGAGCTGATCCGACACTCGCTTTCGACTTTGAAATGCGAGGAAACATCTCCGCCAGTGCTAAATAAGAGGCCAAACGCCGAAATGTTCAATTTCAGTGACGAACAAACAAAAATCAGCTTCTTGCAGCTGCTCTTCTCCGAAAAACGACGTTTTAATCGTTGAATCTATGGGAACAGAGTGATCGTAGCTTGTTTGCCTTGGAAATTAAGGCCATTTTATGGTCATATTGCTGTTCAACGACGTTGCTAGCGCCTCATTTCTGATGTTGGCCCTGAGCTCTAGTGTTCTCCTGTTCCTCTCCTCCTCTGTTTCCGCTTCTCTGTACGTCCGGCCAATCGTTGGTCATACTGTAGAAGGCAAAGTCGGGCGTGTGTTTGCACCCGAAGACGGCAATGTACTCAGCTGCGTCAAGGAATGGTCGTTCGATCCACCCGCAATCGTCCTATTCAACGAAACGACAAAAACATGCTCGGCTGTGGAGACGGTATACGGTAGCAAAGATGACCGTAACCCTGGAAAATCGTATCTATTGACGAGGTCGGATGCCAATCAGTGTCTAAGAAACGCAGTTGAAGACATCAAGCTGACTTGTAAGCGAATGTGGTGTCCTAAATTGAGGAGACTACGGTAATTGCAGACTCCTGCATGCCTGGCTGGCATCAAATCTCTTTAGATAACTCAGTTGAGTGCTACCAACCCATGAGCAGCGACGTCTACGTGGTAATTTAAACGATTAGACCTACCGTAATGCTCATCAGTTCAGAAGTACAACACGTCCGGCACGCCGGATGATTTCCTGAGAGCCTGTAAGGAGGTTTACCCCTTCGCTGATGCGGCCTCACTTCATAGCCGCCAAGAGGAGAGTCTGATCGGTAGGCAAAGGCAAATCCTACAGTATTCAACGCCTTCAGGTCGCATTTCAGTTGAAACATTCCAATCGCTCAATGCCAAGAGTCCTAGTTTCTACGGCTTTAAGATTGGTCTCCGTTTGCGCGACGCAAACGATTCCTTTAACCTTGAAAAATGGTTGTGGGTGGATGGATCGTCGATGGATTACGATCTTAGTTTCAATATGACGCATCCTAGTTTTGAAGGATATTATAAGAGTCACGCTTGCTCGCATGCTGCGCTGTTTTGGCGGGAAAATGGATCTAATAGTAGGTGTATCACTGCCGATTCGATTTGTGGAGGAATATGTAGTTCTAATCGCTTGTGCCGACTACAACTCGAGAGATCTCCTCTGCAAGTACACTCTTCGCAAAAATTGAAGAAGTTACAGTGCGTCCATAAAGTTTAAAGTCACCGTCGTGATGGTCACAATCTGTGCAGTTTTCTTGCAGAGCCGATAGTGTTTAGTCGCCATCAAACCCATGGTAGATGTCAAGGAACTCCACAAACTTGCCACTTTTCATCGCAGTCTACAGGTTGATTGTTACACGAAGAACTTGACCAGAAATAGAGATAATCATAAATGAACTTCAACACACTGATTCACACGTAAAAATGGGTCAGATCACTTTTCCATAGCAATGAATTTTGCTTCGATAAACGGTAAAGTGCATTGAGCTGGAAGTTGAACGACGAGCCGGTTATCGGCTCGCTCCTCTGATGCCAACAACTAGATATGTAAGTGTTGGTATCGCGCCGTAGCGATTTTCCAAATACGAGCCTAATCATGAGACAGTTACAGTATGGTTAGCCTAGAATGCGTCAAATACTCGCCTTACGATGCCTGCTAATCAATTGCAATTCTGGCAGTCGGTTGTCCTGTTCCGGATGCTGCTACCGAAATAAAGAATTCCAGATTTAAAGGAAAAGGAAAGAAAGAAAAGAACATTCTTCGATTTTATTTGTCAATTGGCACACGGATCGACAATACCTTCAACAACATCGCCACCAGCGCATTTCTGTACGGAGTCACGACTCCTATGGTAACCAGACAGACGAGAACAACTTCAATAAATGGAACGTGAACAGCAACAGAAAACAGCTCGTACTTGCAGTTCGCCTCCTGCATCAGCATAACAACAACAGAGGCGCCAATTGGCAGAACATTCACCAAAATCGGCAAAACAGCAAAGATGATCAAACTGAGAGTCATAATCCGTTGCAATCGAAACGTCCTCTCGTTCATTTGCGTTCTCTTCTTGATCAGAACGCGGATACTCAGAAGATCACAGCGGCGACAGAGTGAACGAGGATGTAGGCAACGATCGCTGAGCCGAACAGAATCATAGCGTTGTGATCGGCCGGCTCGACGCACAGAAGATAGACCTGATTGGCACGAGTGATGCGCGCAACAGAGACGAGTGGAAGCATGATGACGACTGTGGTTACGGTAGAAACGGTGTGGGCTGTGAAGCCGATCAGAAACGCATTCGATGATTTGGTATGAATGGAGAGACGCGGCCATCGCAACGCGATGTATCGATAGAAGAAGCAGGTAATGATGGCTGTGCCCGCGTTCAGAACACTGATAGCACTGGCATAGCAAGCCGCGTAGCCGCCGAATGCACCGAACAGCATCGTGCCCAGGCCGTAGAGCTTCGCGCAGTGCTTTGCGTCAAGATCAGCGTAAACGGGCTGCAACAGGACACCGAATGAGAGCACAGCGAGCGAATACCACGTCATCATGTTCAGTAGAGTGTTACGGTACATGATCATTGTGGAAGTTGACTTGTTTATCAGCATGTAGAGGAAAAGCGCAATGAAGGGAGTGCAGCTGGCTGAGCAGGCATAGAAGAGCAGAACATTGAGGGCATCCGCGTCCAGCATTCGAATTGTTATTGAATTAAGGCGGAAAATGTGTTTTTCCGGGTTTTGTATCAATGCCGTGAGTAAAAACTCGAAAATTGGCGTTGATGCTGTTAGTCATAGGCGCAAGAGTTGTGACAATAGGCGCAATGTTTTGCCGGATACAAAAATGAAGATGTGTGAGATCTTTAAGTTTATTGTGTAGAGTGGGAAACGGGGAGAGGGGAGCCGGAGCGTTAGAGTAGGCAGACTGAAGCAGAAGCGGGAGGAGAAGCGCAGAATGGCGAGCTTAAGTACAGCGTACTACGGAAGGAGCCACACAGGAAGGCGCAGACAGGCGCCAGACAATAGATGATCAGAAAAGGGATGCAATCAGAGCTGGGATCGGGTCGGGTAACCCGAATTTCGGGTTTGGGTTTCGGGTCGGGTTACCCGTTCATTCTTTCGGGTTCCCAGCTCTAGGATGCAATGCGTCAGTCTCACCGACGCCTGACTGACCAGCAAAAGACATTTGCGTACGAGTTCAGAATATTACCTGAAAGAATACTACGATAAAACGACGAGAGAGTCTTCGTCTGTGAACTGCAAATACAATATAAGGGACTAAAAAGGCGACCTCTCGCTATGGTACAACAGCCTAAGCAGGCCTTTGTGCTTGAAAAAATTAGGAAATTGCAGAGATTTTAGTTTGCATTGGCGTCGCCCGCTCTTGGAAGTGTAACTAGCGTTCAGATTCGTGCAGCAACATCAATTTCTAGCATTTCTATGCCAACCTGACTACAAAACCGATGATAAACAGTGCAGCTGATGTTGGACTAGTGAGTTTCGTGAGTTGGTGAATTCTTGTTGATCCTCCCGTTGTTGGCGATAGCAAAGATTGACTAAACACATTCGATTAACACCAGGATCAACGTCAAAAGTAACGCCGAGGCATAGGAACCAGAGCCAAATTTGAGTAGAATCGAGTTGCGAAAGTGTTTCAAAGCCAATGACTATTCCTTTAAAACTCTCCTGATCAAGACGTTTTGTGAGCGTGGATTAGACGAACTGTGCTTTCACACCTTTATTGACATTCTACTACATTATCAAATCCATCAAACTTCAAATCAGCTGTTGATTACTGGCTACTTGTAGTAGTAGCTGTGGTGGTTAACGGCCACTGGAGTCACTGGAGTCGGAGAGCGGCGCTTCCAACAAAAGTACCAAGCCGCGATGGAAGCAGAAACCAAGATCAATCCTATGAGGACAACAGCCAACATTTGAATGCCAAAGCGAGAAAACAAGCCCTCTGCTTTAGTGTGCTGCTTCTCCAACTCCCTCAGATCCTCTCCGAGCAGCTGAACTCGAGATATTGACGGCGCAGACGGATTGTAGCGGAAAGGAACGGGATCCTTTTGGGAGTTTGGAAACCACATGAACCGCTTCGCTTCCTTCTCCTCCTCTCCTTCCGCAGTTGACGCCTTGAAAACTTGATACGCAGGGCCGGTTTCATTCTTCAAAATGGTCGGAAAACTAACGCCGACTCTAATCGCATTCCTTCCGTCAGTGCCCCAAGTGCAGAGTTGAGGCACCGCAGTTGCGCCAGCTGCTAAGAACGTCACAAAGCGGCTCTCAAGCCCAAGATAGAGATCGCGCAATGAGAAACTGGATTTCTCGACGGCTCGTGAAGCAACCTGAAAACGCTTAGCTCTATGGTTAGGCTCGTTATGATCTGGAATTTACTTCATTGAAGCTCGTGAGATTCAGATCCAATGGAAGTTTTCCGTACTCAAACAAGAACTGCACCGATTTTTCAGCATCTGCTACGTCTTTAGTGAGTTCCGCATAAAACAAAGCTTTCAGATTGTCCGTTTGAGACCTTACCACGTATTTCATCTCCTGAAGCTTCTTCAGTTTGGTCCACAACTCATCAAACCTATTATCGCGCTGAATCCAAACAAAATAGGCGTCGGTTCCGGTTAACATCATACACTTTTTGGGGTTACTTTTGAGGATCGACTCATAGCGCAGAAAGTAGTCGGACCAGGAAATGTCCGCGTGCACGATATCGTTGATTCGATCGAATTCCTGAACGTAGTACAGTAATTGCTGCTGAACTTGCTGCTGAACCTACTTTTTTAGAGATCCTGGGGTGAAAGAGGTAATCAAACGTAAACGTAAGCGGAGGTCGTTGGGGCGCAATGCTTACGATTCCGAGGAAACGCGATTTGAGACCATGCTCTTTCAGCAGAAGCTGGGCTCGTGGATCGTATAGAAATTCCGATCGCGCTCCCAGAATTGCCAGGAGCACAGAGAGAAAGCACAACTTCATGCTGTAGATATGCCAGTAATAGAGAGTCCATGATGTTTAAATGACGAATGTAGGATACGGTAAGCGATGCGAAAAGCGATGTTTTACTCAAGGAATATAACGCCAAGCATCCATGCGGGTGTTGTGATGCTAGTTTGAGTTTGTCCTATGATCAAACGCAAAAATGAATGCGCGTCTTAGATCTACTTATCGCTGTTACTGATACTGTATTGCACTTTCAAATGCACTGTGCGGTTGAATGTACTACCGTAATCCGCACAATACCAGAGAGCCCTTTCGAAAAGGATGGCCGTTTATTCATGAATTAGCACATGAATACGGTACATTGCCGAGACAAAGCACAATGATATTTTTTTAGAGGATCTCCCACTTGTGACTCACTCAGCATCATTCTGTCCATTGCGTCTGGCCACTCGTCATGAGACGAGAAGCAACACTCCGCTTGCTGCCCTCAAAGAAAACACAGAGAGTGGTGGACGCTGTCCACGTGTTTTCCATGCGTTTGAGCTGCTTTCGTGACGCTCAACAAACGAGCGAGAGCACGCGGATTGGACACAAAACACGGCTTTCCCTATATTCGTTACGTTCAGCGGCAGGCGACGTTGCGAGAAATGAGAAAAACGGTTTTCATTCACGTTTTTGTATTTGAGTGTTAGTCTAAAGCAAACCGGTCGCTTCTGAACTGCATTGAAAGAGCTCAAATCAATGCCACAAAACCTGTTTCTGAGTGCCACGGGCCCAAACGCTCATCGTTTGGACTCAATCGACAGGGCGCTGAAGCCCGTGACTGCGTTATTTCTGTAGCCACAACATGGTGCATCGGCGGTTCAATGGTAGAATCCTCGCCTGCCACGCGGGCGGCCCGGGTTCGATTCCCGACCGATGCACCATATTGCGGCTACAGAAGTAAGACACAAATATATTCAGACTTTGCTGGAGATCAGAGCAGCCGCTCACAATACAGCGGCAGTACAACGAAAGAGAATGAATGCACACGGTCGAACTGTGGGGACGGGCGAGGAGTGAAAAGGCGATGGTGACTCATCGCTGCCGACGCCGTCTGGCAGATATGTAAATGAGGAGTGCGAGGGAAGGAACGCGAGCGAGGTGTGAAAGTGCAAATTATGTTGTTCGCGACAACAGTAGCGTGCCACAGGCCCATTTGAGGCCACCCCAATCGTTCATTGTTTGGACTCAATCGACAGGGCTGAAGAATGCGGAATTGTGCGAATTGGCTTCTGCTAGCGAAGGTCTTTGAAGACTTGGGGATTGTGAGGTTACGGAAGTAAAGTTACGGTTGAGATTGCGGTTGCGGAGGACCCTTTAAATTTATTTCGTTGTAGACTTCACAAAGGCTCGGTCTTGACGCGATGAGCAACGTAAGGCATGACCTTTTCGCTCAAAGTTCAAAGTATAAACTCCGCTTTAACTGCTTGAATGTCGCTGTAATCAACTTCCAACATTCGCAAGTCTATGCACAGATTCCACCCTTGTCAAAGTGTTGTGTACTGCTATACAGCAACAGAAACGTTTTCAAAGCAAAAATCCAACATTGAACCTTCCGCAACAAGAGATTCCCACGCCAGAGACGCGAGGCGGAGAGTTTTGGCGTCGGCGAGAACAAGAATAGTCTAATTAAAGGACATTCGGTACGTATCCTCGAGCACTCTACCTCGATACTCGTATCCTACCTCCCTTTGTTCTACCTCAAAATGCCGCTACCTCCGGAAATCTTCGTTCCTATCGACGTGATCTTCTCGCTGTTGGACTCGGTGTTAAAAGTGGCATTGATAATCGTAAGAGAAAGACAACAAATCCGATGGAATTGCAGTCGTGTTTCAGTTCGTTGTACGTAAGAAACGTGGTCACCTCATGCACCCACGCTTGTGGCTGAACCTCTTCTTGAACGACATTCTGCAAGACATTATAAAAGTTGGAATTGCCACTTTGACCGTCAGCGACTTGACACTCACGAGCGTCAAGAGTGACAACACTGGAGTAAAGGTATTTAGATCAATGGCGTTTTCTGACATAACTTTGAAGAAATAGGTTCTCGCAGCGATTGATTCCAACTTTATCTTTCACTACTCTGCCCTGGCAGCCTGTTTCTCGCTTTGGATCAACGACTCAACCGTTGATGGAGTGAGTTTTTTGACTACAGAATCGCTTCGAAGACACAAACAATTTTAATTCAGTCAGAGAGCAAATGCGAAAGTCTTAAAGACTTACGGCTACAAAAAACTGACTCGATTTTTCATCGTTTCTCATACAGCCAAAAATGTGTGTTTCCTGTGCCGATGTAGACCAATTGGACGAGGAATGCTTATATCATCAGAATCATACGAAACAACCGAAAATAGTCATTTCGGCAACAAATGGTCAAAATAGGACCGTATCGCCGTGAGCATAAGATCGCAATCAATTGCCTTAGGACCAAGGATGAGCGGAAATACGACTTCCGGTTTGAGACCCCGGAATTCGAAATTATTCGGAAGTTGTTCACAATTGGTGCGAGGTTGGTTCTCGTCGCGAACTGCGTCTGCTGGAACTGCGTCTATACGACGTTTTGCACGTCTCAAATGGCAGAGGCGCTAAACATAAAATTGAGTATGAGTTGCGGCTACACGACGTTCAAAACCGCGCGCTTTCGATCAACGCGATCAATTAGTTTTTGGCAATAAATTCTCTGTATTCCAGCTCCTGTCCTGGATTCCCATTGGCGGCGGCTGCTTTCTAACTTTCTTCACCGCCTACTTCTCGCACATCAGCTTTGATTTCGTCAACCACCGCGCAGTAATGCAGCTCGCATGGTTTCCCAAAATGCTCAGCTACTCGTCTGGCATCCTCCTCGCGTTCACCTTCATCGGCTACGTGTTCAAGTCTGGTTGGGTCTGTTTTCCCAGCAAACCATTTAGTGGAATGTTAAACTGAGCTTCAGGAATGCCAGCAGCCATCGATCAATCTGGCAAAACTGAACACGGCGCTTTTGAGCGTCCCACTGTTCACACTCGTCTTCCTGCGAGCGCACATGATCGACTGCGCAGTCGAAATCGCTTTCTACACAATCAAGACCGCAATTCCGGTGTGGAACGTCATTGTCTTTCTTCTTGGTAATCGGTAAGCAGCAAAATCTTATTTTTGAGCTATATTTGCATTGTTCTAGGGCTGCACGAGCCTGGATAAGCAGAGTGATCTGTCAGTGCTAGAGGACTGCGGAACATGTGTATTCATTGCGACTACCGTATAGAGGTTGTCAACGTTGTTAGTCGATTCCTGTGCGCCCTCGGCGATCGAAGCTTTGTGTTGGATCCGAACCTGCGAGGTTTATTGACGATTGTTTGTATACGTAATTGGTCCCGAAGCGACCTCGTTATTAGGCCGCCAAGCATGTTGGTGTTGTCAACTGCGAACTGTGTTAAGTGATTGTTAATTGTTGTTATGATTGTTGCGCGTTATTATTAGTTATAATACAGGTTTAATTACCCATATTTGAGGCATTCCCAGATACGCGTACTCCCACTGTCGTAGACCAGTCTGCGACATAAAAGTGGCGATCAGCGATTCGAATTCCCGCTCACTCGTCAGTGAAGGAAGTCCAGTAGACTCGTGTAGTGACCTGATATTGTCACAGCGAGCACAGAAACGATGGGAGACGCTGGAGATGCCGCCGATGGGAAACCTGACATCATGCAGGCTCTGTTGGAGCAGAACGCGAAGCTCCTGGAATTGCTGAAGCAGCAGAAGACAGCAGCAGCGACAGGAAATTTGACTATGGAGGATTTGGCGCGGTCGATGGAGACCTTCGCGCACGAAGAATCGATGGGCGCGACGTTCGACCGTTGGTTCGAGCGGTATGAAGGCGTACTGGAGCAGGACGCAGCAAATCTCGCCGACGATGCCAGAACTCGTCTCGTCCTAAGGAAACTGGACTCGACAACGTACCAGCGTTACGCAGATCTAATCGCACCGGTGAAGCCAAATTCGCTGAACTATGCCGATACCATAGCCAACTTAAAGAAGTACTTCGGCTCGAAGGAATCATTGGTGGTATCCCGATTCAAGGCATTGCAACTAAGATGTCAAGGGGGGCAAGACCTCCAAAGCTTCGCCGGACAAGTGAACAAGAAGGCTGAAAATTTCAAGATCTCGACTATGACCGTGGCGCACCTCAAGGCGCTGCTGTTCGTGTGTGGCTTGGAACGCCCCGAACACAAGCCGTTCCGTCAGATCGTGCTGGAAAAGTTAGAGAAGACTCCGGACGCCAAGTTGGATGAACTCCTGGAAGCTTGCGAGCGTTGGACCGCAGTCAAGAAGGACGTCCGATTGATGGGGGCGGACGAAGAAGTCATCGAGATCAACGCGATGCAAAAGAGAAGGTCTAGCAAGCCGACTCAAGACAAGACGCAGAAGCGTGAGATGAAGAAGAAGCTTGAGTGCTGGAACTGCCTTGGCGAGCATTGGGCAAGCAAGTGCCCGGAGAAGAAACTGCAATGTCGGAAGTGCAGCAGATGGGGGACACAGACAACAGTTCTGCGAGTCCATACCGAAGACAAGGGTAGGCGCGGTGACCGTGCCGACGACCCTGATGGCAGCCGCGAAAGGTGGCCAAGAAAATCGAGAGTATGCAGAGTTGTTCGTGACGGAACAAAGTTGGAGCTACTCGTCGACACCGGAGCTGATGTCACCGTGGTGACCGAAGAACCTGGCGAGCGCTAGGCGCACCGAAGCTCAAAAGCTGTCAACAGAAGGCAGAAAGTGTCAGCGGACACGCGATTCACTTCCGTGGAATGTTCGAGTGCAAGTTCGGACGAAGTTTGAAAGAAGAGCATCCAGGACAATGCTATGTCATGGGAGGACCCGCTGGTTTGGACTTGCTGGCAATGGATGGGCTAAGAAGATGGGCGTAATGGACGCCCTGCGAAATGGATTTCGCACCGAAGACGATTCGAGACCGAATCTAGCCGTGGTGAAAGCTGAAGGTTGGGAACTGAAGATTAGAATATGTTTCCGAAACTCCTCGAGGAAAGACTTGGTTTATATGCTCATGGAAAAGGCATCGCTGAAACTGAAACCCAACGTCGCTCCTGTGTTCTGCAAGGCACGACCCGTGCCGTTCCATGCAAAAGGGCTGATCGACAAGGAATATGACCGATTGCTGGAAAGCGGAATCGGAGAGAGTATCAACACTCCGAACTGGGCGGCGCAGTAGTCTGCGTGAAGAAGACTAATGGGAAACTGCGCGTTTGCGCCGATTTCTCGTCTGGCTCATGAAGCTTGGTGGCCCGACGACTATCCGTTGCCGACGCCGGCATCGATATTCGCAACCTTGTCAGGCGGGAAGATTTCACACAATCGATTTAACTGATGCGTACCTACAAGTCGAGCTGGACGAAGAATCCAAGAAGCTGGCAGTGATAAATACGCACCGAGGATTGATTGCGTTCAATCGTTTGATGTTCGGCATAAAGACGGCGCCCAGCCAGTTTCAAAGAGTCCATGGATAAGCTACTGGCAGGAGCCAAAGGCGCAGTAGCGTACCTGGATGATATTGTCGTCACGGGAAGAACAACGCGAGCACGATGAAAATGTGCTAGAAGTACTGCGAAGGCTGGACGAAGCTGGCTTGAAAATTCGCTTGGAGAAATGCAGTTTTGGAGCGTTAGAAATACAGTACCTGGGATTTCTGATTTCTGAAAAAGGAAGACGCCCGAATCCAGCCAGTGTGGACGCGATTGAGGCAAT
>MQUG01003147.1:0-228451 GCA_007213375.1 Steinernema feltiae | reverse complement strand
ACGTAATTGGTCCCGAAGCGACCTCGTTATTAGGCCGCCAAGCATGTTGGTGTTGTCAACTGCGAACTGTGTTAAGTGATTGTTAATTGTTGTTATGATTGTTGCGCGTTATTATTAGTTATAATACAGGTTTAATTACCCATATTTGAGGCATTCCCAGATACGCGTACTCCCACTGTCGTAGACCAGTCTGCGACATAAAAGTGGCGATCAGCGATTCGAATTCCCGCTCACTCGTCAGTGAAGGAAGTCCAGTAGACTCGTGTAGTGACCTGATATTGTCACAGCGAGCACAGAAACGATGGGAGACGCTGGAGATGCCGCCGATGGGAAACCTGACATCATGCAGGCTCTGTTGGAGCAGAACGCGAAGCTCCTGGAATTGCTGAAGCAGCAGAAGACAGCAGCAGCGACAGGAAATTTGACTATGGAGGATTTGGCGCGGTCGATGGAGACCTTCGCGCACGAAGAATCGATGGGCGCGACGTTCGACCGTTGGTTCGAGCGGTATGAAGGCGTACTGGAGCAGGACGCAGCAAATCTCGCCGACGATGCCAGAACTCGTCTCGTCCTAAGGAAACTGGACTCGACAACGTACCAGCGTTACGCAGATCTAATCGCACCGGTGAAGCCAAATTCGCTGAACTATGCCGATACCATAGCCAACTTAAAGAAGTACTTCGGCCTCGAAAGGAATCATTGTGGTATCCCGATTCAAGGCATTGCAACTAAGATGTCAAGGGGGCAAGACCTCCAAAGCTTCGCCGGACAAGTAACAAGAAGCTGAAAATTCAAGATCTCGACTATGACCGTGGCGCACCTCAAGGCGCTGCTGTTCGTGTGTGGCTTGGAACGCCCCGAACACAAGCCGTTCCGTCAGATCGTGCTGGAAAAGTTAGAGAAGACTCCGGACGCCAAGTTGGATGAACTCCTGGAAGCTTGCGAGCGTTGGACCGCAGTCAAGAAGGACGTCCGATTGATGGGGCGGACGAAGAAGTCATCGAGATCAACGCGATGCAAAAGAGAAGGTCTAGCAAGCCGACTCAAGACAAGACGCAGAAGCGTGAGATGAAGAAGAAGCTTTGAGTGCTGGAACTGCCTTGGCGAGCATTGGGCAAGCAAGTGCCCGGAGAAGAAACTGCAATGTCGGAAGTGCAGCAGATGGGGACACAGACAACAGTTCTGCGAGTCCATACCGAAGACAAGGGTAGGCGCGGTGACCGTGCCGACGACCCTGATGGCAGCCGCGAAAGGTGGCCAAGAAAATCGAGAGTATGCAGAGTTGTTCGTGGACGGAACAAAGTTGGAGCTACTCGTCGACACCGGAGCTGATGTCACCGTGGTGACCGAAGAAACCTGGCGAGCGCTAGGCGCACCGAAGCTCAAAAGCTGTCAACAGAAGGCAGAAAGTGTCAGCGGACACGCGATTCACTTCCGTGGAATGTTCGAGTGCAAGTTCGGACGAAGTTTGAAAGAAGAGCATCCAGGACAATGCTATGTCATGGGAGGACCCGCTGGTTTGGACTTGCTGGGCAATGGATGGCTTAAGAAGATGGGCGTAATGGACGCCCTGCGAAATGGTTTCGCACCGAAGAACGATTCGAGACCGGAATCTAGCCGTGGTGAAAGCTGAAAGGTTGGGAACTGAAGATTAGGAATATGTTTCCGAAACTCCTCGAGGAAAAGACTTGGCTTTATATGCTCATGAAAAGGCATCGCTGAAAACTGAAACCCAACGTCGCTCCTGTGTTCTGCAAAGCACGACCCGTGCCGTTCCATGCAAAAGGGCTGATCGACAAGGAATATGACCGATTGCTGGAAGAGCGGAATCGGAGAGAGTATCAACACTCCGACTGGCGGCCGCAGTAGTCTGCGTGAAGAAGACTAATGGGAAACTGCGCGTTTGCGCCGATTTCTCGTCTGGACTCAATGAAGCTTTGGTACCCGACGACTACCGTTGCCGACGCCGGCATCGATATTCGCAACCTTGTCAGGCGGGAAGATTTCACACAAATCGATTTAACTGGATGCGTACCTACAAGTCGAGCTGGACGAGAATCCAAGAAGCTGCAGTAATAAATACGCACCGAGGATTGATTGCGTTCAATCGTTTGATGTTCGGCATCAAGACGGCGCCCAGCCAGTTTCCAACGAGTCATGGATAAACTACTGGCAGGAGCCCAAGGCGCAGTAGCGTACCTGGATGATATTGTCGTCACGGAAGAACAACGGCGAGCACGACGAAAACGTGCTAGAAGTACTGCAAGAAGGTTGGACGAAGCTGGCTTGAAAATTCGCTTGGAGAAATGCAGTTTTCGAGCGTTAGAAATACAGTACCTGGGATTTCTGATTTCTGAAAAAGGAAGACGCCCGAATCCAGCCAGTGTAGACGCGATTGTGGCAATGCCAATGCCGAAGGACCTGGGCGAATTGCGCTCGTTCCTGGGGCATGGTAACATACTACGGAGCGTTCGTAGACAACTTGCACAACCTGCGGACAGAACTGGATGTCTTGCTGAAGAAAGACACGCCGTGGATTGGAAGAAAAGCACAGCGAGGCGGTAGCCAAATCAAGAAACGTGCTGGTATCGGATTTTGATGTTGGCGCACTATGACCCAACAGAGAAAATTATCGTTGCTGCAGACGCCTCTCAGCATGGTATTGGATGCGTACTACTCCACCGGTATGCAGATGGAACCGAGAAGGCCGTAGAACATGCGTCGAGGAGCTTGACGCCGACCGAAGAAACTACGCGCAGATCGAGAAGGAGGCTCTGGCATTGGTCTATGCCGTCAAGAAATTTCATAGAATGCTGTTTGGCCGAAGTTTCAAGTTCTGACGGATCACAAACCGCTGCTGGCGGTATTCGGTTCAAGAAGGCATTCCCGTGCATGCGCTGGTCGATTGCAAAGTGGGCTACTCTGTTGTTGGGATACAACTTCGAAATCGAATATCGAAACACTCTGGATTTCGGACAAGCCGATGCACTATCACGTTTGATAGCAAGACCAAGAGTAGCAAAAGAAGACACAGTGATTGCGCTGGTGACAGAAGTAGCAGGAAGTTTGGATACTTCAGGACTGCCGGTCACCGCCAGAGAAGTCAAGATAGAATCAGCGATGGATGCAGATTTGAAGAAGGTTATGGATAGCCTAAGAACGGGAAATTGGAAGCCCGTCAAAAGTTCAAATCGGCTCGTGGGTACTACGAAGTCCGCGCAAAGATCTCCATGAATGAACGGATGTCTGATGTTAGCCGATCGAGTCATATTACCGAAGAGACTCCATACAAGAATGCTGAAGCAACTCCACGAAGGTCATCCGGGGATGGTTCGAATGAAGCGAACAGCCCGTCAGTTGGTATTCTGGCCAGGATTGGACAGGGACGTGGAAATGGTGGTACGGCGATGCGAGGCATGCGCAGCGTACAGAAAAAGCCGAAGGCTGTGGAAGCCTCGCCCTGGAAAGAAGCAGGACCATGGAAGCGCCTACATATCGACTACGCCGGTCCAATGGAAGGCACATGGTACCTCGTCGTGGTCGACTCAAGTTCGAAGTGGCCAGAGGTGATTCCGACAAGAACGACGACCGCCACAGCGACGATCCGGATACTGGAAAGGATTTTCTCCACACATGGACTCCAGAAGTAATCGTCAGCGATAATGGGTCGCAATTCACAAGTACGGAATTCGCTGAGTACTGTGCCGAAACGGAATCCGTCACAAGCGAAGCGCCGCTTACCATCCTCAGTCAAACGGACAAGCTGAGCGATTTGTGGATACGTTCAAGCGAACTACCGCAAAAATTCGCTGGGGAGGAGGAACGATGGAAGAAGCGACGCGCAAATTCCTGCTGCGTTATCGATCAACACCGCGCGAGAATGGACTCTCACCGGCTCAAATGTTGATGAATCGACAAATTCGGACGATCGATGCATTGGTCAAGCCTGAAGACACCGATCCTAAGTCGAAACCTGAGGATGCAAGTAGCAAGGCAGCTCCCAGAAAAGTACAGCTGGACGACAAGGTCTATGCGTTACGCCATCATGGACCCAAGCGGGGTTCGTGGTGCAAAGGACGCGTCGTCAGAAAGGTCGGGTCGGTAATGTATGAAGTCCGACTAGAAGAGGGAATCTTCCGATTTCACATCAATCAGCTGCGAAGGCGCTATGGACCCGATGTGGATGATGCCGAAGTGGAACGATGGGTTCAACAATTCGTAAGTGGACCATCAAGTGGAAACCCTAGAAAAACGCCGAGCCCGGCGAAGAACCAGCCTCTGGAAAGGCCCGCAACGACTGCGAGAACGCCTGGGGATCCGCAAGGACGGCAGCCGTCTGGAGAAGGTTCACCACGACCGGTGACACCTCGTCTACGAAGATCGACCCGCGAAAGACGAAGGCCCAAACAACTCGTCATGAATCCGCACCTCGCGAAGTACGAAGAAGTCCGCGGCTAAGGTTGGACTTAGAATAGACCATCTAAGTTAGGGGAGGTGTTGGATCCGAACCTGCGAGGTTTATTGACGATTGTTTGTATACGTAATTGGTCCCGAAGCGACCTCGTTATTAGGCCGCCAAGCATGTTGGTGTTGTCAACTGCGAACTGTGTTAAGTGATTGTTAATTGTTGTTATGATTGTTGCGCGTTATTATTAGTTATAATACAGGTTTAATTACCCATATTTGAGGCATTCCCAGATACGCGTACTCCCACTGTCGTAGACCAGTCTGCGACATAAAACTTTGTTAGCGTAGTTGTAGTAGCAATAGTAAATAAAAAGAGTCCAATGTCTAACAATGCAAGGAGAAAATTGATATTTCGAGGAGCGTCCTTCACATAGCTTAGAAACCGAGTTACATGCCTCTTATCGGTCCTAATTCGTCGTCACTACCGATCATGTGTAGCTAAAGTCGACGTTTGGTTTTGAGCATTCGGATTCCGCAATCTAACGACTCTGATAGTGAAATCTGAATAATGACTCTAAATTTGGCGTTTTTTGCCATCAGCAAGATTTTTCGCAAAAGAATTGAAGATGGTGACGCATTGTGCCAACGGAGTTTAAAAGTGCTGGAACCGAGAGGGGCGACCGACCGTTATGAGACCTTTCAGCTATGGACTGAGATCTCTACCAGCAAAGCCATTGCTTGCCACTTGTCCCGGTGAATCATTAAAAATAAAGTTGCTGCTCTAAAATTGTCCAGCGTTTGTCCTGTACCAGAGAAGCCGACTTTTAAAAAAACGGCGACCGAGCCGAGCCACGAGCCGGCTCGATAGCTAAAATCCTTAAAGAGCCGAGCCACAAGTCGGCTCGTTTAACGAAAATCTCATCGAGCCGAGCCACGAGCCAAAACGAGCCAGAACAGAGCCAGTTAAATGTCGATGTAGTTGACGTTAAAGAAAGTACGCATTCGGATAGTTTTTAAAGATGATAAAGTCAAGCAATTTTGTCTTCCCGTCGTGAAAATGTATGTAGAAAATGAAAAGGACCGCTCCACCAACGGTCACAAAACGAAAATCCACGATTACGCAAAAATATTTTTGAACGAAATTGGCAAATCACTCCGGCTCGATAAGAATCGCCCCTTATCTAGCAGAGCCGCGAGCCGGCTCGTTTAACGAAAATCTTAACGAACCGACCCACGAGCCGCCCGGTTCGAGCCGCCTATCGAGCCAACCGGCTCAATTTCCGGCTCGTCGCCTTCTCAGTCCTTTACATCGTTTACAAATACATGCTTTTCTACGGCGTATTTTGGATTTTTTTGGTGATGACCTAGTTGCATGAGCACTATTTTGATTGCACAGTGAAAGTGTTCCATTCCTCTAACAAAGCAGCGCTTAACTCGCATTGCTTTAACCTAAACAGAACTTCATTTAAGTGACGAGAAGAACGCATTCTCACCTCATCTGATAATGCTGTGCGCGTGTTTTTCATTGTGTCTGCTGGCGGCGCTCGCGGTGCCTGCGTCGGGCGGCGCCATATTCGAAGGGGCAAACCGGTTCAGAAAACCGATAATGACAAAGTTCTGGCACGCGACTTGGCCTTGGTACACCGACCGACCGATTGAATACGCGATCTACGACAAATACAGCGAACGTCCCAATGTTCTCGGTAAGTCCTGCTGCGCTTCGATCCATCCTCCTTCTATCCTCCACTCCAGACGGCCATACCGAAGAGCTACTGAACGAGGTGCTCGCTTATTACACAAGCAGAACGTGTCTGCGCTTTAAACGCGTGGATTTCAAGCAGTGGAGCACCGAGGAGGTGGACGAGTTGATGAGAAGAAACGATCAACCGCTGCTGAACTATACTCTGGTAGTGAACAGTGGTCACGGCTGCTTCTCTGAGAACATTGGAATGAGCAAAGCGTACAACGAACCGCGATCACCGCCAGATCCTTTGTACAGTTACGACAAAGACATGATTGGAAACCAAATCACCATTGGAGGAGGTTGCAAGACGGTAGGTATCTGGGGGTTACTGTACTTTGGTCTTCTCTTCTTTTCCAACGACTGAATCATTCATTCTTTTAGCTGCGGTCTATTTCGCACGAGATAGGACACGCGCTCGGCCTATTCCACACACAGACGCGATCAGATCGCAGCAAGTACGTTCGTCTGGACGATGAGAACGGATACTTTCCAATCATAGACGGAAAACTTCGAACAAACAACCTTGTACCGTACGACTACGGTAGCATGATGCACTACTCGACTTTCCGTGAGTTCCGTGCCCCGGTTCTCTGCATTCTTAATCAACTCTTTTCGCATGTTTTAGAGGTGAAAATGCGGACTCTGAACCCGCTCAGGCAATACGTGATTGGCAGCCGAAAGGGACCAGCACAGAGCGACCTGCTGCTCCTCAATCGGCTCTACAAATGCGACAAAAAGTGCGCCACAAAGTTGGTCTGCCGCCACGGAGGCTTCCAAAACCCGAACAGCTGCGCCGAGTGCGTGTGTCCGCACGGATTTGCGGGCAGACTGTGCGAGGCGCGCGAGGAAAGCACCGTCAATGGGCAGCCGTGTGGGGCGACGATTCTCGCCGACGAAGATCGTTGGTACACGGTTAAGGGTGCGCCAATCTCCCAAGTGCGAAAATCCAGATGGAACGAGGAGGATTTCTTCCGCAGTCTGATGTGTCATTGGCATTTGACGGTGAGCGCTTCCTCTGTGTTGACCGAGTGGCTAATTGCGCCCTTGTTTTAGGCTCCTGCAGGATACGCCGTGGAGGTTGTGCTGACAAAAGTCGGCACCTGCAACGACCTGCGAAACCCGTGGAGAGTTGTGAACGACGGAACGACGTGCGAATACGGCGGCACGGAGATCAGAGTGGGCGAGTTCGGGTTGGGAGGGTTCAAATTCTGCTGCAGCTCGCATCTCCCAAGGGAGCACGTGTTCCGGAGCGTAGGCAACTTGGCGGCGGTGACGCTGGAGGTTCACGAGGGGACTCAGTTTTTTCAATTGAAGTTTAGACGTGTACGTCGTTGATTTCCGTCTGCTTTTTTCTGGGTTTACGCTCTGTGTTGTTGTGCGTTCGGTGGTTCACACAATAAATCTCTATTTTGTTATGATTCTTTATAAATTACAAGCACATAGGAAGAGATAGCGGGGAAGAGAAAGCGCTATCGCTTGTTCCAGTACGAATTCTTTTATTTTTAAATGATTTTGGTGCGTCCGTTCGTACCGTAATCCGGGACCTTAGGATCTGACCCGAGGATTGTAAGTTTCTTGCGCTTGTACAGAACATACAGTTTATTCAAATGATTCAAATATTTTTCATTTCCGATAGACTCTTTGGAGGTTACATATATTTCGGAAAATTAAATTTTTGGTTTCACTTTCAACTGAGTTTTCGAAAAGCAAAATTCAACAAGTTATGCCAACTTTTGAATTTGACCATTTTTTGCGGTTCTCTGTGGTGAACGTTCGATCGGAATTTTGCGGCGACGCCACCTCGTCGTCGCCGTTTTGCTGTTTCTTTTATCTGACAGTTAGGAGTAATTTCAGATAAACTCTATGCCACGTTTTTCTTTAATTTTTGTGGTAACAGACCAGCTACAGTTTTAGAACGTGTGTATTCATTATGACTACCATGTACAGGGCTAAAAAAAATATCTCCTGTGTAGAACCGAAATAACCGAGGTACAGGCCTCTTGGCAGCCTTGATTCGTTGTCACTGTCACTCATGTGCTGCTACAGTCGACGTTAATTTTGAGTAATAAGATTCAGCCACTATCTGTTCACAGCAAAATCTCGTTCTGGTCCGTTCTGTATTGAATTGATGGGTTGTTTTGCTGTGCCGTATATTGCAAGCCGTGATCGTGATAGATCAGATAGTGGCATTTCCTGTTTTAATCGCCTTTTTGCTCTTGTCTGTCTCAAACACATGTGTACGGTAGTTTAAACGTGCGAAATTTGTCAATTAGCTCAACAATGTAACCACGAAATCGCTACAAAAGGCTAAATTCGATAGTTTAAGTGCTATTTCACGTGAAAGCTTCGATTGTGATCAGCGAACCATCGTGCTCGAGCGCCTCGTTCCTTGCGTCGCGCTGGAAACCTTGTTTGCCTCGATGAAGACAGTCGAGGGGATGATCGCCTTGTTTCTGGTCACAAAATGCACAAAATGCTTGCGAACGAGCCTTAAAATTGGATTAACCCTGATTGACGAAGTTTCCCTGAGACTCACGGATTGAATCCAACATGAATTGCGAAGACCACACACGGAATCAACGCCAGGATTACGGTAAACGCGGTTGTGATGTAGACGTTCGCCTCTTCGGGGAAGTAATTCCCGAGAGTCGCCGATCCGGCGAAGATCACAAAGGTGAGCACGGCTTGATACAGTATCCGCCGTTCGACCGCGGACACTTTAATCGATTTTTGGTAGTGAAAACGCTGAAATTGAGCTTTAAATTAGCCTGACAGAGGCTGTAGGACCTGATAGGCAACCCCGACGACCAGAACGAGGTAGGCGGCAAGCGTGGCGGAGTTGATGGAGAGCGAGAAATAGGTCAACGCTTCGGCGAGGACGTTGTGGTCGTCGTGGAAGTAGGTGTGCGCGTGGAGCTTGTAGCCGTATTCGATGCTACAGAGGTAGAAGAGAACGGGGAAGAGGACGACTGTGAGCCAAACCAAGTAGATTGAGAGGTGGAAGACCTGAAAATTCAATGATCGCTTGACAATCAGTGGATTTGAGACTTTCTGTGGTCTAAATAAACCTGAAAGACGCGGTCGCGAGGCTCAGAAACTTAGAAAACAGGATCCGTTGAGCGCAGTGCCCAATTTTGGCCAATGACTTGACAGAAAACGCGATTTTTTCAAGATTTAGTGAGACAAACTACACAGATAGAGAGAATAAAGATTTGAGAAGCTTTTAATTTGAATTTGAATGTTCTATGAGTGTTCCGCAGCCTCATCGACCTGACAGGAACGGTCGCGAGGCTCAGAAGCGTAGAAAACAAGACTACATTGGACGATCTGTTGAGCTTTGTGACCGACTTTGGTCAATAATGTGACAGAAAACGCAATTTTCTCAAGATTTAGAAGGAAAATCATTAATTTTTGTCCGAATTAAATCGCAATCGTTTCACTAGAATGTGTAGACTCTAAATATTGGGTTTTGGTACTAATTCCTGTTCGAACTACGCAGTTTCGAATCTCTTTTCTTTCAAAAGTGACTTCGTCGTCGCTCGCTTCTTCCCCGAAATCAGCCCACACAACCACTTCGCATGCAGAATCACCGTTGCGCATAATTGGGGTCACTTTACTGCCTCTATAAAGCCAGCGCAACCGCTTCCCGATCATCATCGTCGTCTGCCATGAAGCTCCTCGTCGTCTTCTCCCTTTTCGTCGCCGCCGTCTTCTGCCAACGCGGCCATGGAGGCTACGGAGGTGGTCTCTACAAGGCCGCGAACGCTGGATACTACGGCGGATACGGTGGATACGGAGGCTACGCAGCCGAACAGCCCGCGACCGCTGGGTACTACGGTGGCTATGGCGGCTACGGAGGCTACGGAGGATACTTTTCCAACCACGCCGCCGACTACCAACGATACTACATGCAGCACGCGGCCCTGATGAACCAGTACTACCCGTACTACTCGTACTATCCCTATTATCCCCACTACAACTACGCCTACAAAGCTCCAGTCGTCGAGGCCGCCAAGGAAACGACCAACAACGCTGTCAAAGCCACCGAAAACGACGCTGACAACGACGATGACGCCACGTTTGTAAACATTGAGGACACAAAGCACAAGAGCAGCGAACAACAGCAACAGATGCAGTAAAATCTACCTCTTTTTGTTGTTTTTCAATAAATTATGAGTTTTAACCGACTTTCAAATAAGTATGATTTAAATCGAATTCTTATTCTTATCGCAATCAGAATAGAAATCAGTTCGGTCGTCAATGTTGCCGTAGTGAACGGATCGGGCGCCTTTCTCGATGACGAGTGACGAAGATGTCCTTTAAAATGTAGTCACCTGGCCACAGAATAGTCTAGTAAATTCGCAAGACCTGCGGGAATTGTCCAACGAACTAGCTTTTTCTGCTTTTCTCATGAGGTTAAAAAAGACGACCACATAGTTCGACCGTCGGCTCTCTAAATGGGTCTTCTGGCTACGATAAGAGGGTCAATCGGCTTGAATTCATATTTCAATATTAGAGACGCTTATTCTTGATCTTTCTGGTTTTCGGTTTCACCGTTCGCTTTGATTTGGTGCGAGTGGATTCCGCTTTTTTCGTTTTCGGCGTCGTTTTAAGCGTTGTGACCTCCTCTGCGATAGGCATAGTTGTTGTGGTACCACGGAACATGGGCGAAGAACGGCTCGCCTTTTCAAAAAAGTGAACTTTGTTATCACTTTGTAAAAAAGGAGCGCTCATCGAGAAGCAAGAGTCAAAAAGCATGGAACAAGGATATTCGTGTCACAAGCCAAATTCATGCGTCAAGAAGTGTAAATTTTTAATAATAAGGGAGTGATGAACCTGCATTGATTAGGCATTTACTTTCATACTCGTTCGGATTTGAAATTCCAATGGATAAACTCAAGTTTCTTGACTAGGATGAATAGAAAAGGATTCACCAAAAGATACACTCACAGAAACAGACGAGCCGAAAATCGAGCGGCTTGTGGCTCGGCTCGCACTGATTTTTAACTAACGAGCCGGTTCGCAACTCGGCTCGGTCGCCGTTTTTTTAAATCGGCTTCTCTGGATCTACTGTAGGTACAAAACAGATTTTGGCAATTGCCATTACGCCTAGATAAGTCGTCGCAAAGTGGCATTTTCCGTTGAAAGCGGTTTCTTGCAGTTTTTTAGTTCCTCGTCTTGCAAAAAAATTGACTTCCTTGTCATTCGTTTCATCGCTAAAAACCACTTTTCAAGCCAAATCATCGTTGTTGCATAATTTGGATCAGTTTGAGGCGCTTATAAGCCCAGCACAGCCTCTTCTCCATCACCCCTTCATCAGCAATGAAGCTCCTGTTCATCTTTGTCCTTCTCGTGGCCGGCGTCTGCTTCGCCAAGCGTAATCATCGTCAAGAGAAGCCCGGATCCGGTCAAATTAGTGGCAATCGCTCCAAGACCACAAGAAGTGGATACGATGTTTATGCGAGCCGTTCTTCGCCCATGTTCCGTGGTACCACAACAACTATGCCTATTGCAGAGAGGTCGCAACGCTCAAAACGCCAAAATCGAAAACATCGGAATCCACGCGCGCCAAACCGAAGCGAACGGTGAGACCGAAAGCCAGAAAGATCAAGAATAAGTTTTTCTAAGAATTATGCTTTGTGGATTTCACTACATAAACTATGAGTTCAAAACCCTCTCATCGTAGTCAGAATGACCATTTCGAGTCTGCCGCTTGAAGATGTTCCACTTGCCGGCCGTGCGCATTTGAGGAAAACAGTGCAAAAATTCAGTTTTTAACCTCTTTTTCCTATTTTTCAATAGATTATGGTTTTAACCAAACTTGGAAGTGAGTCTCGTCTCGATCGAGAATTTGAACAAGTTTCAGGGTTGGGGTATACCACGAAAGTGATCCTAATTATGCCAAATCATCATTGCGCTCAGTTCAGCAGACATTTGCGACTTGAAAAGGCGCCCGATTCGTTCCACAGCATCTTAATCATCGTCATCAGGAATGAATTATTCGCTTTGCCGGCGTCCTCTCTATGTGCTCTTGACTTGAAGTAGATACGATAGATGTTGGATGCAAACAGCGCGTCTATAGGGTAAATACAATCGCAAAATTCGATTCCAACCATAAACGAATGTTTTCTGGTCGCCATCGAGCTATCTTTCCAAGTTGCGAAGGTTCTTTAAGGCTTCTGGAAGACTATTTGTGATGAAAATATGATTTTCATTCAATTTAGAGCTAGAAAAGCAGCTCAGAACTCCGAGTTTTGGACCAAAAATGAACTCAACGATCTCACGCATAGGTGACTACAGTAATCAAATACTGAAATAGGCAGCTAACCTTAAAGACCGCGTGTCTCTTGCTGGTCGCGTTGAGTCTCAGCACGACAAACAGACGATTTGAAGCCAAAATCAAGTTGAGCAAAGGAATCGTCCACGTGTGAGTGTAGCGAACGTAGGACATTCCCTAAACCTCATGAAATGGCTTTCTACCGTATTCCAAGCTATGAACTGACCTTCACGACGTACAAATTGTACGCAGCGGGCAGAAAGTCCATGACGCACGCGTAGGCGGTGGCGATCAGATGCAGACAGTTCATGAGGCCCATGTGCAGCATGATCTTGTAGACGACGTTGAATTTGAACGCTTTGCGAACGCCGAAAATCTGAATTTTGGCGCTTTTGGTCTCTGAGCGATAAGAATTGAATTTACCCAGATGAGTGCAGCGTAGGCGGGCAGAAAGGTGACCACGAAAGAGAGTTTTAGCGCTGCGAGCGCGTAGACAAACTCGATGCTGACGGCGGCCATCGCTGATCAAAAGGAACGAGTGGACTGCAGGCGGTGTTTTGAGAGAACAAGCCATTTGTAGCCACGGATTCGAGTGAATTCGCGTGACTTGGAAGTTGCGAGGAACGCGCGTGACTTGGCGGATAATAATAACGCGGGGTTGCTTGTTCCAGGGTACGCTCGGACTCCTGGAGGACGAAAGAACGTGCGTTGTCAGAGATTTAAAGTTTGGCTAGATATTATTGGATTATTAAGGCATTTTTGTGTGTTTTCACAGTTGAAACGAGCTCATCGACCTCGCATAACGCTCACGCGGCCATAAAGCATAAATTCGAGCCCCACGCAATCGCATAATCACGAGAAAAATCTAAATTCGGTCACATTTTTGGCGCGCAAATACAAAACAGGGTTTTGCTTGTGGATTCAGTTTTTGAGGCTTCAATTGATGACCTTATGACCGTGTGGGAATCGACGAACACTTTGGAACTGTCAGTATCTCACAAAAATACCGAAAACAGCAAATTCACACGATTCCTCTCCGATTCGGTCTTGCAACGACTAGTCTTGAGTGCCCTACCGTATCCATATACACAGACCTTTTTTCTCCGGCCCGCAGCGTTCAGGCCAGCAATGCGGTACGAGTTGCTCTGAGCCTCTCTTCCTCGACTACATGACCGCAAACGTAGGCTGGTTAGGAACCACACAACAACTCTGGTCCGATTGTAGTCGGTGTTCTAACTAAAACCCTTCATTGCTTCTCAGAAATTGTAGTTTTCGCTTACGGAGAAAGCACACAAGAAGTCACGCTAGGCAGCGCTGGGTTCATTGTGATCATGCGTCCAAACAATTTTTTTTTCGAAAAACGCTCGGTTGACAATTATTCTTCATTATCTTTGCTGGTCTTCAAGAAGTCCAAAAGTTGTAGTTTTCCTTTTCCGATTTTCCTTCCGGTACGGCAACGCACCTTCTTCCCATTTTGCAACAGACCCTTGAATCGGCGCCCCCCACACAGAGCCAGGAGAGGAAGCTTCATTGTCGGAGGAGAGGCAGATGATGTCCGGAGAGGCGGCTGGCTGCTTATGAAGGGCGATCTGCGCTCATTAGGGATGCAGGACGGTGACGCGGAAGTGTCCCCAACCCGGAAGTCGGGGATCCGAGCGCAGAGCGCGTCTACAAAAGGCGGCGGAGCGGCCGGAGCGCCAGATCCACTCGCCATGAACTTCCAACTCGTCTCCTTCGCTCTCTGCGGCCTCCTCGTCGCCCTCAGCGCCGCTCTTCCCGTTGAGGGAGGAACCGAGAACGACGCGCCGATCGCTCCGGGCCTGCGGGACAACGCGACCGCCCTCGCTGTGGAATCGCCTCCTCCTGGCGTCCTCGCCGCCTCCAACGACACCGCCGACGGCGCGAAATTCAAGAGCCTTGGATTGATCTTCAAGGCGCTATCTGCAGTTAATACAGTTCAAGAGATTATCCAGAACCTCGGCTAGAATCTCTGTTTTTTGTTGTTAGAAATTGAAATAAACTCATTTTCGCCAATTGAGGCTAAGACAACGGCATGTTTTGTAGCGTAACCTCAGTTAACAACCTCAGCGTTTTGATCGGTACTCGCACCGATCGTACTAGAATAATCTGTTGACTAAATAGCTGTTTTATGGTTTCTTGGTGAACTGATTATGTACTGCATTGTCCTTGCTTTGTAACTGCACCAATTGAGAAATCGAATTCGCTGATACCATCGTACCACTCAACCAGCCGATCTGATCGAATCTATTTGCTGCTCCTGCAACGATCGAAATTATCCCAGAAAAATCAGCCGTAAATGATTCATGGTAAGATCTGTAAGATAAATCTGCGTTTACTTAAGCCGATTATTTCGATCAAACATCCCAAGCATCTCAGCGTCGCTAACGGATTATGTCGTCAAAAGTTTATTTTGATCGTATCTTGATCGAAAGGAAAAAAGAATCCTGAAAGGAACTGATCGTAACCTCAGATCGAGGAGATTTTATCAGGGAAATTATCACTCAAATGATTCGTGGTGATTTGAGAGTGATTCAAAAAGAGAGTTTATTTCAATTTCTAACAACAAAAAAACAGAGATTCTAGCCGAGATTCTGGATCATTTCATGAACGGTATTAACCGCTGATAGCGCCTTGAAGATGAATCCAAGACTCTTGAACTTGGCGCCGTCGGCGGTGTCGTTGGAGGCGGCGAGGACGCCAGGAGGAGGCGATTCGACGGCGAGGGCGGTCGCGTTGTCCCGCAGGCCTGGAGCGATCCGCGCGTCGTTCTCGGTTCCCTCGACGGGAAGAGCGGCGCTGAGGGCGACGAAGAGGCCGAAGAGAGCGAAGGAGACGAGTTGGCAGTTCATGGCGAGTGGATCTGGCGCCTCTGCCGCTCCGCCGCCTTTTGTAGACGCGCTCGGCGCTCGGATCCCCGACTTCCGGGTCGGGGACACTTCCGCGTCACCGTCCTGCATCCCTAATGAGCGCAGATCGCCCTTCATAAGCAGCCAGCCGCCTCCCGGGACATCGTCTTCCTCTCCTCCGACAAATGAAGCTTCCTCTGCTGGCTCTGTGTGTGATCGTCGTCTCGCTGGTCACCGGATATCCTTTCCCGCCGCCCCCTGGAGCACCGTATTCCGTGGACGAAGACTTTGGAATCGACAATCTTCCTCGTCTACCGTACGACTTTGATGGACAACTCGAAGCGTTCCAGCCTTATCCGGCCGCTCCTGAATTCAACGCGCCGGTCGACGTGGAAGTGACGAGTCCCGAAGGTTCCGACGTCGACGCTCAAGAAGGCGACCAGGAAGAGGGGCGCCGATTGAAGAGTCTTTTCAAGAAGCGAAACGGAAAGTGGAAGCTGAGTTGGAGCAGCATCGGAAGGAAATTGAAAAGAACGAAGGCCGTCTTTGACAAAGTCAAGACCGCTTTTTCTGGTGACGATGAGAGCGTCGAAGAGTGATTTGTTATACGAACTTCTTTGAATAAATTCAATTAACAACTGCGAACGGAAAGCTAACCACAGTGAACGGTGGGCGTCCTTTCTCGTGCTGGCCGTTACCAATGGGTTCTCATCAAACCGCGAAGAACGACCTATTTAGGCCTAAAACGCGATCTTATGAGAAAAACCAAGTATACAGAGCGAAAAAGGACCAAACAGATCGGTGTTTTTAAAAATCACCAACTCGTGGCCGCCAAGTCGCCGCTGAAATTTTTCCGACCCAGATTTACACATGCCAATAACTAGGCGAACGCTGCGACAGCGATTGGCCTAAGCTTGAGGCAGCTACAGTATGATTAAACGTACGATGCCGGCTAATCATTTACATTCGGCGAGTCGGCGGCAGCGAGTTGACCTGTTCCGCATAATTACGGCGACTGTACGGCGGTCATAAAACAGGGAGTGCAGAACTCTGATCGTAAGTTTTCGAATTCAGAACCTTTCTTTGTTATTAATCTGTGTCATTAGTAACTTGGAATCAAATTTGGTCGGTTAGCAGTCATGTTCTCATTAATTCAGTCATAAGCTTTCATTTATGCAAGTCACGCAATACAGCGCTGGGTCCCCTGCGTTCATGCGTTCAGCCTTTTCTTCCTCGCTCAATCGATTTATTCAAATGTTTTCAAAACAAATCTTCACTCTTCGGCGGCCTCATCTTTCCTAGACAACTGCTTCACTTTGTCCACGATCTTCTTGACTTTTCGCACTTTCCTGATCAGTCTGCCGATCTGCTTGAACCAACCCTTGAATCGGCGCCCCTCTTCCTGGTCGCCCTCTTGCGATTCAATTTCAGAACCTTCGGGATTCGTCGCTTCCACGTCGACCGGCGCGTTGAATTCAGAAGCAGCTGGATAAGGCTGGAAGGCTTCGAGTTGTCCATCAAAGGCGTACAGCGGGCGAGGGAGATTGTCGACTCCAAAGTCTCCGTCCACGGGATACGGTGCCCCAGAGGGCGGCTGGGAAAGGATAGCCGGTGACCAGCGAGACGACGACCACACACAGAGCCAGCAGAGGAAGCTTCATTGTCGGAGGAGAGGCAGATGATGTCCGGAGAGACGGCTGGCTGCTTATGAAGGGCGATCTGCGCTCATTAGGGATGCAGGACGGTGACGCGGAAGTGTCCCCAACCCGGAAGTCGGGAATCCGAGCGCAGATCGCGTCTACAAAAGGCGGCGGAGCGGCCGGAGCGCCAGATCCACTCGCCATGAACTTCCGACTCGTCTCCTTCGCTCTCTGCGGCCTCCTCGTGGCCCTCAGCGCCGCTCATCCCGTCGAGGGAAACGCGGAACGACGCGCCGATCGCTCCAGGCCTGCGGGACAACGCAACCGCCTTCGACGTGGAATCGCCTCCTCCTGGCGTCCTCGCCGCCTCCAACGACACCGCCGACGGCGCAAGTTCAAGAGTCTTGGTTCATCTTCAAGGCTCTATCAGCGGTTAATACCGTTCATGAAATGATCCAGAATATCGGCTAGAATCTCTGTTTTTTTGTTGTTAGAAATTGAAATAAACTCTCTTTTTGACCTTTTGACGACATTTTTTGTTGGTGGCTCTGTTTTCAAGGAACCGGATTTCATCAGATTCGCCATCATATTCGCAAAATGCTTGCTGGGTTGTTAACATGGACCGAAATAAGAAAAACTCGAATAGAAGATCGCTATTTACAAGACAAGAAAGACTCTGAAGGATTCTGATCATCGTACTGTACAGCTGGTTTAATCTATCTCTTTTAATCCGTCAAAGCGTCCTCTGGGCGCAGATCGATTGTTTGCGGTGCCTGCGGCCGCTCAACTCATTATCGCGTCAATCGGCCCCAAATCACAGGCAATAAAGCCGATAATCAAATATCCAAAAATGGGTTTTTGGGTTTTTAGTAATCCTGACACTCTCGGCATGGGGAAACATCGGGAAACGGAGAAATTAAGAACGATTTTAGTCCATCATTTTATGGGGTTTTAAGGGTTCAGCAATATTTCAGGCCGCATCTCGGCCACAACACTGTGGAATGCTCTGCGGAAAGCTTTGCGGAATGACTCTACGAATCAGAAGAAACTGACTGACTAACTGACTGAAAGAACTGACTAGCGTTGAAAAGCGAGTACTGTACATTTTGTACTCTTCATCTGATCCTTCAATTTCAAAGAACACCTAAAGATATCATTAGAGCTCTCAAATTGTGTCTACAGTAACTCGTCTGACTGGATTTTGACCAGGCGCCCACAGGAACTTGATATTTGAAATTAGCGCCAGGATACGGTAGTATATGTCCAATTGTTGAATTCTCCGGCGGCCCACTCTTAAAGATCATCGAATTCGAGAAGAGCGGAATCACACGGAAGTGCTCGCGTGCCGCGTGTGCGTCTCTAATTGATTTGCTTTGGCCGCGTGGCCGCGCTTCCTTGAAGCTGCGTCCACTTCCGCATTTCGGCTACAAAACCGCCGGCCGCACGCTGCGATCTTCACTCATTGGAACATGAAGCTCCTGGCGCTCTTCCTCCTCGCGACGGCGCTCTTCTCCGCCGCTCACTCGCGCTACTTGACGCTCATCGAAGACGGCGCGATCATCTTCGACATCCAACTGGACGACGAGGCGCCCAAGGATGTGGGATCCGCTGTTGCCTCTCCTGCGGCTGAAGACGGTGAAGCGGAGGATGCGATCTCCTTCAAGAGTTCCAACAAGATGGTAGGTTCTCTGCTACCGTCCTCTCATTCGTTCCCCTCCGTTCAGCACTGCAACGAGAACAAAAAGTCGAAAAAGTGCCGAAAGCAGAAGGAATCGATTTTGGATAGAGCGATGAGGAAAGCGGAGAGCATCTTCGGCAAGCTGAAGAAGATCTTCAAGAAGCCTAAAGGCGAGACTCAGCAGGCACCGCTCACGCAGCAGGACAACTCTCCAGCGCCCGTGACTGCCGCCGTTCAGGCAGAACCGACCAAAGAAGAAGACAACGAGGAGGAAGAGACGACCACCGGAATGGAGGCCGCTACAGAGGCCGGAGAAGCTGAAGACGGTGAAGACGAAGATGCGAGCTCCTTCAAGAGCAGCCGCAAAGGCAAAAAATCGAAGAAGCAATCGAAGAAGCAGAAGAAAGTAGGTCTTCCGTTACCGTAATTTCGTTCATCTCGTGCCTCTTTTCAGCGTTGCAAGGGCAACAAAAAGTCGAAAAAATGCCGGAAGATGCAGAAATCCGGCGGCAAATCGAAGGAGGAGAAGAAGAGAAAGAACAACTCCGTCAAATCCACGACCCTCGAAAGGACCCCTGAAGACGTGGAGTACAAGAAGCAGTCGAGCCAGCGAGACTACCCAGTTGCCGAGCAGTACCCGGCTTATCAGGCGCCTCAATCTCCAATGACCGATTCTTCGTCTCCTGCGCCAGTGTCCACCGCTTTTGAGGAAAATTCTGCGGATTCGGAAGAGCACCATGAAGAAGGAGCCGAAGGAGATGCCGCCAGCAACGCTATTGCGGACGCTAGTGCTGATTCCGAGCAGCCTGATGTCGATGAGGAGCAGAACTGAGAATAACCTGATTCAATAAAATGTGTTCATGGATTTCCCTCAAAAATTGATGTTTATGGGTTTGGCAGAGTCGAAAAACCCCAAATTTTCACTGAAAAAACGCTCCTAGTTTTGACCAGTCAGAACTAAAAATTTGGCGCTTTTGTAGCCGAAATGCGGAAGTGGTCGCAGCTTCCAGGAAGCGCGAATCAAAGCAAATCACGCGCGACTTTCGTGTGATTCCGCTCTTCTCGAATTAGATGGCCTTTAGGAGTGCGTGCCCCTCCCCTCCACAGAGCGGAGGGATATGAGTACAAAATGTACCGTAACCTGGCTTGTTTTTAGCGCTGTTATTAAATATACTTTCATAGAAAGTTTGTGTGGCCGCTTGTTCCCGAACCAGTCAGTTGAGTTACTGTAGATATAATTTGTGACCTCTATCGATATCTTTAGGTGATTTTTGTCGATTAAATGTGTACTTGTGTTGTCATTTTCAAGTGAATTGCAGGAAATCCACTCGTGATTTGAGTGAGATTCACATTTGTTTGCGCAAACTGAAACTTTAAAACTGTAAGGAGACCCAGCATCTGGTCAAAGGTTTCTAGAAAGAGAGTTTATTTCAATTTCTAACAACAAAAAACAGAGATTCTAGCCGAGATTCTGGATCATTTCATGAACGGTATTAACCGCTGATAGAGCCTTGAAGATGAATCCAAGACTCTTGAATTTGGAGCCGTCGGCGGTGTCGTTGGAGGCGGCGAGGACGCCAGGAGGAGGCGATTCGACGGCGAGGACGGTCGCGTTCTCCCGCAGGCCTGGAGCGATCGGCGCGTCGTTCTCGGTTCCATCGACGGGATGAGCGGCGCTGAGGGCGACGAGGAAGCCGAAGAGAGCGAAGGAGACGAGTTGGCAGTTCATGGCGAGTGGATCTGGCGCCTCTGCCGCTCCGCCGCCTTTTGTAGACGCGCTCTGCGCTCGGATCCCCGACTTCCGGGTCGGGGACACTTCCGCGTCACCGCTCTGCATCCCTAATGAGCGCAGATCGCCCTTCATAAGCAGCCAGCCGCCTCTCCGGACATCATCTGCCTCTCCTCCGACAATGAAGCTTCCTCTGCTGGCTCTGTGTGTGGTCGTCGTCTCGCTGGTCACCGGCTATCCCTTCCCGCCGCCGCCTGGAGCACCGTATCCCGTAGACGCAGACTTTGGAGTCGACAATCTCCCGCGCCTGTCGTACGACTCTGATGGACAACTCGAAGCGTTCCAGCCTTATCCAGCCGCTCCTGAATTCAACGCGCCGGTCGACGTGGAAGCGACCAATCCTGCAGGTTCTGAAATTGAAGCGCAAGAGGGCGACCAGGAGGAGGGGCGCCGGTTCAAGGGTTGGTTCAAGCAGATCGGCAAACTGATCAGGAAGGTGCGAAAAGTCAAGAAAATCGTGGACAAAGTGAAGCAATTTACTAGGAAAGAAAATGAGACCGTCGAAGAGTGATTTGTTTTGAAAACTTTGAATAAATTGATTGAGCGAGGGAGAGAAGGCTGAACGCATGATCGCAGGGGACCCAGCGCTGTATTGCGTGACTTGCATAAATGAAAACTTTAATTTCTGACTTAATGATTTAATGAATTTAATGAACTTAATGAATCGATTTAATGAGTGACTGCAATGCGAGCAGAGTTGTTGTCCTGTCCAACCGATCCAACCGATCTAAATAGTTGCTTATGCCAGCGACCGCTAGCGGCATCAAAATTGAATTCTTTAAATTCGTTTGCCGCGTCCCTCGGGATTCCGACGGAATCCGACGCAATTATTTTATTTTTTTAATCCGAGGCCGCCACCTATGACGGAATCCTACGCATCATGTAACCCTGAATTACAGTTATTCTATTATTCGGGTTTCAAATCCGAGGCCACCACATCTGCTGACTGAGTCTGCTCGTTTCAAAGTTCAAATCAAACGCAATTTGCAACACAATTAAAAAAACAATTTTTGCGACCTGCAACCCATAACTACATTACGCGATAGCACTACTTCGCTGGCCGAAAACACTCAGAAAACTGGAAAGCGGAACGACTTTGAAGTGTGGCCGCGCGATGTCAGCGAATCCCTTCCGGATCAGCCTGAAATTGAGCTGAAATTTGCGAAAACAACTTAAAGCAAACGAATTGGAAGCAAAGTGAACCAGGAGGTTGACAGCGGGGATGAGGCTACTCGCAATCATGAACGTCGCGTGCATCGCCGGGACGCTGAAGATGACGTCGTTGAAGTAGAAGACGATGATGCGCGTCAAGGCGAACGGCGCGAAGAGGAGGAAGGCCTGAACGACCAGGTAGACCTCTTGAGAGGAAATCTGGCTCGCTCTGCCGAATTTCCACTTCTGCAAGGCGATTTGAGGCTTTAGGCGCTAACACAGCTTTAACTACCTGGTAGAACAAGCCAATTGCGATGAAAACATAGCAAACAAGCGTCGCACAGAGAAACGCAAAGCCCGTATTGATGGTAATCTGCGCGTAGAGCGTCTTGCCGTCGTAGTAGTAAGTCGCCGAGGCGCCCACGTCGTAGCCAAACTGCATTTGCACCAGCATGGCGCCGAGGGGAAGGAGAATTGCGCCAAGACAGGTCAGGAAGATGAGGATCTGCATTTACGAAACGACGAGGTTATTTGAATGGATTGAGACTCACTTTGAAGCCGATTTCCTTGACAGGACGATTCCTCCAAATGATGAAGAGTCGATGCAAGCCGAGCACAAAGGAGAGAACCGGTGCTAGCGACAAGTAGCTGATTTGGATTGCTCCGCCGAACTGAACTCAAGCTATTTACTCAAAAGAGCAAAAAAACGAAAAAAAATTGCTTCGGAGAGGAATCGTGTGAATTGGCTGATTAAGACCTCGTCTTGCCCCCACACGGTCAGTCATCAATTGAAGCATCAACAAATGCAAAACCTTGTTTCACGCCGAAACCGTGAATCTGCAATTGCGTGGGGCTCAAATTTGCGACTTCCTGACCGCGTGGGCGTAATTGCGATGTCGATAAACACGAAGCAGGTCAACCAACTTGGTGCCAAGAATTCGTCACCTTTATATTTGGTCGTAACGCGGTTCAACAACATCGTTCTTGGCTACCTTATCGTAACTGCCTTAGGCTTTTGGCTTATCAGGTTTCGTAGAGCAACTTTTAGAGGCGTTTAACTTGGCACAGCAACTTGGCAGAGCAAATGTACCAAATTCAGTGGGCGCCAAGTTGACACGTACCTCGATGAACACGATGGACCGTCAGACAATCAGATACAAAATGCCAAAAATCAGCCAATTCACACTATGCCTTTCCGATGAGTTTCGGTCACTCTAGAGTGACCTACCGTATCTTTGTGCCCTGCGAGCTATGGTATGGTCTGATTTGAACCTTTATTAGCGCTGAATTATCTTAATCAGGGCCGACTTTGACAGTTCGATAACACACAAATGCTAAACGACACTTCGTAGGGTTTTGCATTAGGCTTTGCTCACCAAGCGCAGCTTAGGCATTAATCTAGTTTTTTGGCTTTTTAACGCAACAGGCCATTTCAAGACTACGTTCACGCGTTGCCAATGGTTTGCAATAATCTGCAGAGCATTAGCGCGCCTATCCTACCTTTTGAAAGGCGTCAAAGAAGACGCTGCTCTGGTAGCTCATCAGTCCAGCCTGACCCATCGAGAAATTGTAGAAACAATCAAAGATGCCACTGAACAACATGATCTTGTAGCTGAAGATCAATCGAAAGTTGGCGTGTCTCGCAAACATCTAAATGCATCAATCATTCAAGTCTTAATCCGTGTCCAACTCACCCATAGAATCCTGATATAGGCGGGAAGAACGACCGGAACGAGGGCAATGTTCAGGATGGCCACAACCTTGCGTAGCATCGCGTCCTCGTTGACGACGTAGACGGGCATCGCGCGACAGCTGAGAGACAAAAAGAGGCCGCTGAGCTGCAAATGAGGGGAGAGTTTGTGCTCGGCGCTAATCAAATTGTTTGTTTACGAAGTTAAAAAGCGTCTGGGAGAATTTATGAAAACCAAATCAGCGCTTATTGCTTTAACTAGGAAGTGTTGTCTTAATTGGCGCCTCGCTGCACCTGTGGAAGAGGAATGAGCGCGTGTTTGAGAGGAGAATGCATTGCGTGTTAAGCATGCGTTTGACGTGACGTTGATGAACGTTTAAAGCGAACGGCGGAACGACTCTTCGCGTAGGTGTGCTGCATTAAACTACAAAAAGAGCGCAATTAAACAGCAGCAGCTGGGATTTGATCGCTGAAAAACGTGAATATTAATGGTCATGCAAATGTGGCCAATTTAAAGGGACAGTGACATCGTTCCAAAAAGGTCTCAGATTTTTCTGAAATTTCGTCTACCCATTCGGCCCTTGATGGTGAAATCAGAATTTTCGTAGGACAGTTCAGTCTAGAGCTTCAGAAAATATGGGGGGGGACCCTACATTTCCTAGAAATTCACTGGTCTTGGCGCGATTTGATTGCTGTCGTATATCCATTGTACTGTAGCACTTTGACCGTTCTTCGCCGAAACTGACAATTTCCGGTCGTTTCAAGTGATTCTGAGGGCATGAGAGTTCGTCGCGACCTCGAATTGGTCTAAAATGGCCATGGAAACACAGGTTTGTGGCTGAAAAGCCGAGAAACGATGAAAAATCGATTTGTGTGGTTGCACGCGAACGGTTAAGTCCACGTTTGGTCAATTTTTTGCATTTCTTCGACCAAATAGCCACAAACCTGTGCTTCCATGGCCATTCTGGTCTGCCGCCCAACCGCCATCAATTCTTGAACGTCCATTTTTCCGATTGTCATGTCAGTCACGTCCTTGAAGCGGAAACGATCGCCGATTCGCAACTTCTCCCGATGCGTCATCGTATCCGTGGCCACGAGGAACGCGCGACATTCCGATCTTACTACATCGCACTGGTACATGTCTTCAAGACGGAGCAAGTATTGAAGAGAGGTCTCTGCAAACAGAGATAAACAGAGCATAAAGGTGGAGAAGCACGGAAACTCACTGTCAATATCGAGGTGCACGCCGTATATGATGGCAACGAAACGCATAAACTCATCCAGCTTTACACCAGTGAAGCTGGATGTCTTCCATCCCGTTTTTCCTTGAAATCGTTGTTGAAATATGCGCGGAAGAAAGGGCAACTGCCACCCAGAGTCTGAAACATATCAGGTCAGCCGACCATTAAAAAAACCAAAAACCAACCTCCTTGGAGAGCCACAACGTCTTTCCTTCAACAATGACCCTAGCCGCATCATCCGGGTTCTTGACCTGATCTTGCTTTGCTGAAGATCAAGATCAAACACAGTGCCACTGATGATGAGAACATTAGAGCAAATGAATGAGCTGCCTGGTCAATTTAACACGGAGTTCCAGTTCGCAATACATCCTTTTTTCATCCGTTTTGACGAAGTAAATTCCGGGCAACTGCGAAAATAGTTGATAGAAATCGATTTCGAAGGCAACGCTTTCGGAATTGTGAAAATTAAAACGATGCGACCACTAAATATGGAATTCACAAATAGCAAATTCACAAAACTCACATTCTTGCTATGACATAGCGAAGTGTTTGTATCGTTCTTCCGATTGGACGTTGATCCAAAAGTAACAATTAACAACACGACCAGATCAAAGTTTCCTTCCGTTCGACCGCAATGCAGTGAATCACGCTGTTGCGGAGAGCAAATGATGCACTGTTGGGATTGTAGTTATAACCACCATCGAAATGTTGCACTTCTTCAGCACCATAGCCGATGCACTCTCCGCTCACGAACCTAAGTACTAACATAAGAAGCATGCAACAACTTCCCCCCTGTTTTACCATTTGAAACCACCATGCTCCATTTCAGGTGAAGTAAATGTTGTCCAATCGTTACAACTGTTAAGCTCAAATTTAAGTGCAGCTTGCAGAGTCATTTTCAGTCTGAAAGTAATTGAATCTTGAAGCTCGCCGTTCACGTGTTGGAAAAGTGACGAAAATTTGGCGCTACAAACAAACGAGTACACCGCATTCCAGAGCGATTCAAAATCGAAAAGAAGCATTGCGCGGAGAAAAGTCGGGAGGCAGACTCGCGCTGAATCTACAACCAAAATCCCACGAACCAATCGATTCAACCAACAAATCAACAACGCAATTCGATCAACAATTCAACAAATAGTTCAAAACTTCTGAAAACTTTTTAATAGAATTATGAACAGAGAACAGCAAGATAAGGAAACTTTTCCTCGATTTCCGTCACATCACCAATTTTAGGAAAATGGAACCTGCGAAGTTTCCAAACTATCGCAGTATGTCGTCGCGAGACCGCTATCGGACTCAAACGTTACCGCAAAATGTTTGGATTTTTCTCTTTCTTTTCACGTCACGTTATGATATTCCTAGTTTTATTTTTTTTTTTACGTCTCTTGTCTTTCTCCTGTCGAGTCAACCGGATGACTGAGTGAAATATATACACACTAACCCGTTACAACCATGTCGCCTCTCTGGCCAATTGGTTAGCACGCCGGTCCGGAGCTGAGAGGTGGCGTACGCTGTACGATTCAATAACTCCAAGTTCAACAACATCAGCGACTTGACCCTTCTCGATGTCAATACCCATACGATGATTTCCATTGGCGTGCTCAGAGCGCAACTGGGTTACCAACTCAGCACTGTCCAATCCCGCATTGTCGCAAATAATAGTTGGGAGCTAAGCCAATGCACGAGCGAATGCTTCAACGGCAATAGCTTCCTGCCCAGGGACTTTCTGACTCTCAATCATGACGGCAGAAGACATAAGACTTGAGGAACGTGGTCTTCAGACTCCACGTCACGTTTGTCTTATTTGTCTTCAGTCGCAGTCGCTTCTCATTCAGTTCATTCATTCAGTCGCTGTGCTGATTGGCTCGAATTTAGAGCTCTCGAACGTTCGGGTTTCGGGTTCGGGTATTAAAAATTTATGGGGTTAATGATTATGGTAATTTTAATGGTAATTTTCATTTTATCGCTCTGTAGGATTTCCTTGTGTTGCGTGCTTCACAATTTATTTCTCTTCAATTCAGTTTTAATTCAATGCAGCGTAATGCAGCGTAATCGAAACGCTTCTGATTCGTTTGGTCCAGGGCAACGATTTGCCGGCTCTAGGATTGTGGTGTGTCACTAATTGCGTTGTGCATATTCTTATGATCGATTTTTAGCGTCCTTTTGAGGTCTCCCGCTCCGCCAACCAGCAAGTAGTGCCTCCTGAAATACGTCGTGTAAGTACATAGGTTCCATATTGTTCTACGGTTTTTTTAGGAAGCTACCAGCGTTTGTTACGCTTGCTTCCGCTCACAGCGCTATGGAGGCATTATTCACTATGGAAGTGACACGTTCGAAGCCGCCAACTGCAAGCTAGACTGCTGCATCTGCCGCCAGAACCCATTCCCGTGGAAATTTTGCTGACGAGACATCTCGTATGGACTTCTTCATCAAAGAATACGAACGTCTCACCGGGAAACGTTATCACGGGTTGATGTCTCGTACTACGATGGCTGTTGAATGTGACCAAGTATCCAAGTTTGGCACAAACCTCAATAGTTGGTTGTACAAGTACGATACCATCAAAAATATACTGGGACATGATTTCCGCTCACATGGTAGTACTTTGGAGAACTATCTCAACGAAGAAAACGAACGTTTTCTCATCTACGCCAAGAAGAACAACAATTGTCAAGTGTCACTCCGACCACTGAAGAGAGAAGAATTGTCATTTCTCGATGAAGAGTACCACGTACATCTGCGTAACGCGTTCAATGATAACGACAACACGCTTATTTATTACGTGAATTACTGCTCCACCAATTGGAGGGATCTTGTGGAGACCGGGAATTCCGCAAGCTTCGGTGTGACATTCCAGTAAGTCGAATCTTAAATGTTCTGCTAAAACCTTTTTTAGGTTTAGTGATGTTGACGGATTCGTCAAGTGCGTCAGTAGTAAGGATCGGGCTGGTGTTTTTGTTCCTGGTCGCGAAGGCATGTATGCTTACTTTGAAGACACAGGCGGTGAGATAAATGACCTTCGTGACGGCCTCTGGGACGACTTGATGGGTACGAGACAAGATCGCTTCATGGTGGATATCAAAATTACCGAAGCCCGTCCAGTGAAGGCCAAGGTACTTGAGGCCTGGCCGCGCAATCCTTTGCGGCTTGCCGAGACTTTGCTGCGGAATAATGGAAACAAGGCGTGCGATAACGAACGCATTAATGCAAGTGTCGCCAATCTCGTAAGCCTAATCTACAGTTGAAGTTCTGAAGAGTTGCTCTTTTAGGTTAATCTCTCGGTGAATCATATTTTTACAAACTTGAACGAGTTTCAAAAGAAAGCTGTGATCGAAGCCAACACCAAAAACTTCCAGTTGGTGGTCGGCCCTCCTGGAACCGGCAAGGCAAGCGGTGTTCTAGGGCCTCTGTTGGCAATTTACGCCGCAACATTGGTTCACCAGCAACTTGATGATCGTGTTGCAGTTCTGGCTTCAACGAATGTTGCTACGGAAGAGGCCCTAATGGCTTTTGTGAAGTCTTTGACGAAGATTCATGAAGAAGTGGATAAATGCACCGCAGTACCCGAAGTAGTTCGTAATTCATGTCATGCAGCGTATCTGCGCTTCGTCTAAGCGAAGATCTGAATTCTACGCATACTATGACAAACAGGAAAGGGATCTGTTCGGTGATGGTTCATCTTCGAAACTCGTCGTTGAGGACATTAACAAAGTTCAACAAATACCGTAATCGAGCTTTTATTCTATTAATTTTGTTCGTTTTGTTTCGTTTAGACCCGCTGAGTGCGTTCTAAATGAGAAGCCCGCTGTGTCTCCTACTAGCAATGAACTCGCTATGTGCTTGGAAAAGTCGTCGGCAAGCTTCAGTTGTGATGGTAGTCTTTGTTTAGGTATGTGAGTTCTGGGAAGGAAATGACAGAATTTAGTGTTTTCAGAAACTAGCGACAGGTCGCACAATAGTGTGCTTGCGGATGAAGAAGAAGAAAATGAGAAGACTAGCAATGAACTCGCTATGAACTAGCAATGAACTTTATTCTATTAACTTTGTTCGTTTTGTTTCGTTTAGACCCGCTGATGTGAGTGCGTTCTCACAGAAGACCAGCGTCGCTCATTGTCCGCAGTCAGCAAAAAAGAAATTGAGGATCTGCGCCTGGTGGAACTTGTAAACCCTGGACGGAAGGATGGCAGCCAGAGCAAGATGATGCAAGGCCGGTTGTATGTTGTGCTCATACACTGCACTGCTCCTACTGTCTAGAGTTCGTCCAGCAGAAAGGGGCCTATTTGCAGTTTCGTTTCATTCATTCTCAACAAAATGTTTCGGTTAGGGTCTATTCGGTCTATTCCGTCGAACCCTCTTTGTGATTGAAAATTGTTGTTCATCAATGTTAGTTAAATAAATGTTCCGATTCTTGTGGAAGTTGTGGGAACAGCAAACTTTAACTTTGAGCAAACTTTGAGTTAATGTGCTGCGTGGATGCGTGGTAAATGTTAATCGGTAGCACGGTTACCGGAACTTGGGTAGCTTAGATGTCGTTTCTTCTCCCTGTCAATTTGCTTCCTGGTCGCTCGCATCTTCCCCGAAATCAGCCCACGCAACCACTTCTCATGCAGAATCACCGTTTCGCATAATTGGGGTCACTTTACTGCCTCTATAAAGCCAGCGCGGCCGCTTCCCGATCATCATCGTCGTCTGCCATGAAGCTCCTCGTCGTCTTCTCCCTTCTCGTCGCCGCCGTCTTCTGCCAACGCGGTCATGGAGGCTACGGAGGTGGTCTCTACAAGGCCGCGAACGCTGGTTACTACGGAGGATACGGTGGGTACGGAGGCTACGCAGCCAAAAAGCCCGCGACCGCTGAGTACTACGGTGGCTATGGCGGATACGGAGGATACTTTCCCAACCACGCCGCCGACTACCAACGATACTACATGCAGCACGCGGCCCTGATGAGCCAGTACTACCCGTACTACTCGTACTATCCCTACTACAACTACGCCTACAAAGCTCCAGTCGCCGAGGCCGCCAAGGAAACGACCAACAACGCTGCCAAAGCCGCCAAAGTCCAGGAGAAAGATGTCACTCAAGTATCTTACAAAACCAGCGGCGAACAACAGCAGCAGATGCAGTGAAATCCAACTCTTTATTGTTGATTTTCAATAAATTTTGAGTTTTCGCCGACTTGAGTAAGTGAGTATGACCTTTGTCGCGATCAGAATGCGCGAGTTTGGGTGTTTTCGATTGAGTTCTGAATGCAACGAAAACAGTTTCAAAACATTCGTTTTGAAGCGGAAGCTGACGGGGAATGCGATGGTCTTTTCCAGCCACGAAATCGTCCCTAATTATGCGGAACCGCACTTCGTCTTCTCAGTCATGCTCGATTTGGAACTGACTTTCTCTAAATTTGGCGGAGGAAATCCAAACATTCATAACATTTTACTGACTATGAGTTTTCAAAACTTGGAACATCCCATTTACAATTATCAATTCGGTTGGAGCTTGAAATTTTAAACTTCAAATGCATCGCGTTGTTTGCAATGCTTCCCTGCCAATGCCCCCAACTCGCTCTCCTCCGTCATCTCCAATCGCCGCCAATCTGTTGCGCTTTAAACCCCGACGCCCACAGCAAAAAACGAATGTAATGCGTCTCCTTCGTCTCCGCGCTGTAATGCACTTTGCCGTTGCAGCTTGCGATAACGCCGTTTTTCTGCGCCGCTTGCAGATGTTCCGCTGGTGACCCCGCCGCATGTTTCAAGCCAAAGCGAACGTTTCTTTCTGCCCGTTCGCATCTGTTTGTTTGATTTGTCTGTGCGCGCTGCGGTGATAAAGGCGGCGCGGTGACCTTTGTGGTCAGTCGGCGGGTTGCTTGTCGAAGCGAAGGGTCGTGTGGTTGCTGTCGGTGATCAGAGCTTTTGAATGTAGAGTTGTGCTGTTGCGAAGAGCGATCATCAGAAGGGACGTTTTTCACTACTTCAAATTTCGATTTTAAGGAGGTTCTACCGTAGGCGAAACGTTGTAGTCTGTGATTTGGGAACTCGGGCTAAATTTTTTAATGACGATTTTAATTTTTAAAATGACGAGTCGACGATGATTCGGACTGTCCGCTGGTTCGCTGCTGGTTCCTCTTATTTTGCGAATTTTCACCTAAATTTTGAAATTCTACGACAATGCTCGTCTCTTTAAACTGAAGCTAAGCTGCGCATACATGAATGCTGGGTTTTAGCTGCTTTTTGGCTCTTTTAGGTGCAGGTTTTGCGGTCATCTGAGGATGGCGAACATGCCAGTGTGGCTGACATTGTCGGTAAATATCGTCTTTATAAGATTTTGATTCAATTGGTAAACAGAAGCTCTGATTCGCTGTGAGACCTAAGCGATCTAAGCGCTAGGGTACCGGAAATTTGGCAAATTTACTCCAAAATTCGTTGATTTGCTAGAAAAACGCCCCTTTACCGTTGCTTTCCGCTCTTTGTACGATTGTGTGAACGACAAGGTGCAGTTTCACCACGTACTCATCATAAATTCAACATTCGAGGGCGCTTTGAGACCATACTCAAGTTATTCCTAATTGTATTTTGTTGTTTTCAGGCCCACAATGCAGATATTCGCTCTACTCTTACTGCTCTTACCGATTTTCGGCTTCATCTCCGCTCAATCAGGTATTTTCCAAGTCATTTCCACCTCTGAAAATCCCAATTTTCGATCATTTCAGAAGATCTAGGCCGATGCTCGCTCTACCGCATGGTCAACTCGACGTTTATCGTCTTCTCGCAATTCGGATTCGTCTGCGTTCGGCCCGGCTACTTCCGCAGCATTTGCAAGATGAATCGCATGATCTCCGAGGACCTACGAGCGCTGAAAACCCAAAATCGCGAGAATTGGAACGCGGTGAAGGTGCTGCGAGTGAACGAGACGAAATTCGTCGTTTTGCGTTATGACGGCACGCGACGCGATGACGTCAAGTGGACCGCGCTCGATACGAGAGAAATGCAATGGTAATTCCCGGGGGCTACAGTAATCCCTTGAACCGATAGAAGACAATTTCAGCCCCGGACGACACAGCTACCCAGAATTCAGTGCCAAATTCGGTTCAACGCACGAGCCGGTGCTCTACGATCAGCCGAAAACGGAGAATTTCAAAGATCACTACAACGGACCGCTCTGTGTGCCCAAATACGCGAAGCTCTCGCCTGATGGATCGAGATTCGTGATTGCGGACGTGGAGTACGACTACGAGAGACGTGGCAGGTACATCCACAACGAGCCTGCCGAGTTCCGGCATCTTCCCTTCCCGATGAATTGCTCCGAGTGGCCAGAGTACAATAAGCAAATGGTTAGGTGGAGAGCGCTCGATTTTGGAGCTAATTTTTCGGTTTAGATAGTGCGCTACAGGTTGCGGAATGTTGGTAAAGACAAGGTTTGCCAGCGATGGGTCGATGAGAACCAGGTAGGCCTAGTATTAGCTTCAAAGTGGACTTGAAAATACCACAAAAACGTGTTGTCTTTTGGATCCTCTTCATGAATCGGCCATTTTTTGTCGTTTTCTTCAAAGTCGCCGATTAACTGTTGTTCTAATGGGCACATTTGACAGTGAGAATGACTGTTTTTCCAGCATTTTTGGCTTCTTGAAGAGAGCAAACTGTGCAGCTTAAAATATTCAGAAAACGTTGGACTTAGAACTGGACTTAAACCTTAGAGCTATGCTGTTTTTTCGGATTTTCGTCAAGAATCGGCCAGTTATTGTCAGTTTCTGCTTCTTAAGCAGAGATAAATCAGGCACAAATAAGTCAGAATTACTGTTTCGTCGGCATTTTTGGCTTTATAAAATTCAGAAAAATCGGAGAATTTTCATTGACTTCACCATCAAAGTGCAAGGAGACGAGAAAACAACGGAAATCAGCGCCAAATATACTAAATTCGCACCCAAACAACAAATTTTACGGTTTTTGAACACAGTTAGTTAGTTTATCGTACGTTTTGATTACAAAGGGATAGTATTAGCTTTAAAATGGACTTAAAAAAACCCTAAAAACGTGGCTTTTGATTTTTGTTGTCATTTTCTGCTGCTCTTGGCATAATTACGCCAGAATCAGAGAATGTTCACTGAATTGATTCAAATCTCTGTTAACCAAATGTGCTTAAACGTCGTTTTCAGATCGATTTCAGCGAATATGACCCTGCGATGAGAAATTCGCGCATTCTCTTTGGGTACGTTGGCTTCGATGACCTCGAATCCGTGAAGCGAGGCACCATCTACGGCACCATTTTCAATCACAACGTCATCAGAAACGTGCTCGTCGGCGATGGAAAACAGTATCAGGCGAATTTCATGACGCTGAAGAAGTGAGTCTAAAGATCTGAGGTTCAGGCTACAACCTGTTTGTTTGTTTGTTTAGGTCGGCACGCCAAGAGATTGACGACGCGGTCGCCGCCGGTCAGCAGGGTTTCCTTATCAGTCCGCGGATGTACGACGAGTGTCGACTCCGCGAGTTCCGCACGCGCGATAACGGCGAACTTCCGACCTCTGTGCTGATTGAGAACTGAGAAGAGAGCGTGTGGGTTGTAGGCTGTGATTGCAGCGTTTGCGGTGCTAATAAATGTAGAATTGAGTATGATTTGGCACATGGAATGTTTCTAACCAAATCTAGGGCGATCGCAGCACCCGCAAATGATTTTTGCTCAATTAAAGCTTATGCTTGCAAATTCAGGCCTGAGGGCTTCGCGTTAGAGGCAAATGACGAAGTAAAACCATATTCGACTCAATTTTAAGAGACACAAATGCAATCGACTCCTTTTCAACATCAAACCGGTTTGGTATTCGATATTTCCGTCTCTTAAGGATAATTTGAATTGCGTGCTACAGTCCGCTATCGCAACGTGCGCTGACGGTAAACGTTTCCATTCTTGTCAATGCAATCAACATGGTTATTATCATCTCATCGTAATAGTCATGGCAATGTAGATTGCACGCTCCCTCGTAGTTTGAATTCGGCAAGTTGAGACTGCGATTTGAACTTTCTAAAACCAACCACTTGCAAGGACGTTTTCCCACAATCCTCGTGCGCCAATTTTCCCACCAACTTGTGTGGTGGAGTTATGGCGTCGATGATTGCAAGCTTTTTACGATTTGTTGGGTCTGAATGGGCAGACTGGATAAAACTAACCGCAGACAATACCCTAATTATAGAGATTGGTACAAAAATAACAAAAGGGAGACGATTTAAGTTCCCTTTGAATTTTTGTAGTCAAGTCATGCAAAAATGACAAACATTTGCTTTAAGATAGCATTGAATAGAACATTAAACTTTACCGCTAAAACACGGGAAGGACAGGTTTGGAGGAGTTGAACAAAAAAACAAAAGGACCATTTGAACCGCAAGTTTTTGAGTAAACCACAAAATCATAGAAAGTTATGAGAACGAGATTTTGACTGACAATGAACAGAGAACCAGACAACAGAACGAGCGACTAGTGAAATCAGTTTCCGTTTGACGCTTCCGCCCGAGGAGTTTCTGTATTGTGTTGTTCGACGCTAGCTCGTTGGTGTGCAGATCGGCACGGGAATTTGAAGACATTCTTCACGATTCGTTGAGTCACTTTTCTGAATTTAGTCCCCGTAATCATCATTGCCAACCACTTGCCGTCGTCACCTGTTGAAGAACAAGAAGACGCTCAAAGTCCAGAAAGGAACAAGACGACTTAGGGTTAACAGAGAGCATTTGAAGATGAGGTTATCCATGCAGAGGAGGTATCCAACGGTCTTGACGGTTGTAAGGAGCGCAATTGGAACGAGAAGGAGTATCTTGAAGAGCATTCGATACTCGTTTTTCATCGCAATCGTTCGTTCTCCTTTCTAGAATCGAGCTTAGGGTTAGTTAGAGCTAGAATCAGGCCTGAATGAGTTTCATTGAGTCACAATACCGTAAATTTTTGTCTTTTTAGCAATTTAAAATTAACCATTTACTCAATGTCAGTTATTGTATGCCAGTTAGCAATCATCCTCGCCAGCGTCTGCAATCTTAGATGCCTTCTTAGAAGACTGCGTAGTTCTATCTCCTGAGCGTCGCCACTGGATATCCGCGGAACCATAGGCCTGTACCATCTTCGATCAGCCCTCTGTTCTCTATTCAATAGCATCCAATTTGTCAATGTCAAATTTTAAAAAGCGCTCTTAGCATAGTAATTTTCAATTTGCTAGTGGTCTCTGTCTCTAGACCATTGAAGCCTTCGCTTGTTCCTTACCTTCTTGACGATCATATAAACTTTGATTCCAACTATCAGAGCGCAGTTCAGCAGCAAAACCCCAGACGCAACGAGCTCAATCCAGCACATCCGATGACCCGCGAAGAGATCAAGACGAAGCATCTCGTTGGCGTATCCAAGGATCGCAATGATACTCAGGTAGATTGACCAAATCACTCCTGAGATGATCTAAACCAAAGTTTGCGCCCCCTCTGCCTCTTGAATCAATCAAAATTTACGTAATAAGCCGTAGTACAGTACTTTTTGTCGGGATTGAGTAGCTCGTAGAGCTGAAAGTAGTAGAAAACGGAGCAGAACTGCAGATGAGCGGGGATGAACAGCGCATCAATAGTTTTTGTCAGCTGCATACTGGTGAAAAATGAAGCTAACCAGCTTTGCTACCACCTACCGTAGTCACCCACGAGACGGAATCACTTTCAACTCCTTCTACTCCCTCCGCTAGGTTTGCAACCCCTTGAACGATATTGAGAATAAAGATCTGCGTGAATAGTCGGTTAGGACGATTCTCGATCTTGTCTTTCTCTGTCGCTAAAGCCTGAAATTGCGCGTAGATCGTAGAAAGTCAAGTTAAAAGAAGGAGATTACGATAGCGACGGCGCTCTGGCCAGGAATGGAGATTAGAGAAGTGACGATGCTGATCGAGCTGCTGTAAATCGAGGACATCTTGAGTTTGGAATGGTCCTAAAACAAGTCTGTTTTCTCGGAAACGTTTGGGCGCTCCACGATTCTAGAGTTAAACGTCGCGAATGAAAATCCAGAAAACACAAATATTTCTTTGTCCTTGTCACTGGCACTAACTGCCCAAAAAACGGGAGACGCCTAAACTCCTGAGGCTTAAAATCTGGGACATCTTAATGCCGCCAAGAGATCAGACCATCAAGCTGGTAACCTTTGATCAACGGAACTGTCCCCTAGCGACTATTTTACATCATTTTTGGCCAATTGTTTCAATATGCTTATCTGAAAAATTTATGAAAAATTATAAAATGTCCAAATGTCCAGAAAATCCCAGTTCTCTTCAAGTTTTAAAACTCAACATTAAGATGTGCAACAAAAAAAGGCAGCGTCAAAACGACGACTGATTTAGACTCAGTTATTTGACTACAACGCTTATTAGTGCGGTATTATAAGGGCAACTTGGCGCAAAGTCGCCGGCACCAATTTGATACGGTAATTCTGAAATTATGCGCATATGGTCAGTAAAAATGACGCTGCTCGATAATGTAGGGCCCTAGTAAGTCTGAAAACATTTGCTCACGTTTGTTTAGGCCAAAAATGAGAATTTAAAACTAAAACTCTTTTTTTTGGACGAAAACGAAATTCAATCAAAATTTTGACTAAACCGATTGACTCTTTTTCGAGTGCTTTGTTCCGAATCATAATTTTAAGCAAAAACTGAGGGTCATAAAAAGCTATAATCCAATCACAAACCCCTCCACGCAAGTCAACTCTTTAGCGATCGCCTGTGCGCGTTGATTGAAAACTCAAAAAATGGAGCGTGCGTCAACGCTAGAGAGCGGGTGGTAATTAGAAGGAAAGAACCCTCATCGACCGACCGACTGTGAGCATCGAAAAGCGCGTGTCGGACCGCAAAGAAGGAGCAGTTTCCAGAGTAACACACACGCGGAGGAGCGCAGCAAGCCGCCCAATGGTAACTGCATTAGGCGCGTGGAATACGTGAAGCTAATGTGAAAATTCCGCAAATTAATAAACCTAGCGGAAGTTGGTAATCCGCTTATTTGTGTGGGCTATTTCAGGTGGCCAAACGACGCGGTTTCTCACACGAACACAATGACCACAAAGCTAATCGTGGTCTTAAATGATGTGTCGAGGCATCCAAAACCGAGGGAGAGAATGAAAGAATTCGAGTCAAAGTGTCTCTAATTAGCTAAATAGACGTTTGCTTTTCGAGGAACGGAGATGCAGCTTCAAAAACCGGGGATATCCGACAGCTGTGCTCATGCCTGAAGCAATTGGGATGTATAACTCCCGTAAAACGTGGACGGCGGTTGGAGGTAAAACAAAGAGGATAGATGCCCGAGAGCGGCAAGTTTGGAGAGTTTATTTGATGTTTGGGTCATAATTGCTAGCGTCTTCTAACAATAAACGTTGGAGGTGCGAAGATACAGTACTAAACAGGCTTCAAAATCCCACATCGCAGCGGTGAACAATTTTCTAAGACTATGAACCGACATAGATATAGCAGGTTGAAACCAGTGACACCGATGAGTCAGCGACTCGTAATTTGCCTCAAAATTTGAGTTATTAATTCTAATTTCGACTGATGAAATAAGTCTGAAACTTTTTGAAATTCGGTAAATCTTCCCCAGAAACCGGCAAAATTTTTGTCTCTGAGCGTCGTTTTCCCCACGCAAATTTCGTCGAATTCGCATATTTTCGAGAATATAATGAACGATCTATAATTCACTGGTTGAAACACACAATATTTATTAAGCTCTTCATAATGGCGCATTGCAATCAACGCCACGTCGTCAGACTTTGAAGTCTTACCCATTCTGATGTGTTGAATTAAAATAGCAATTGATCCCTTCTTAGAACAGCATAGTTCCAGCCTAATAGCCGCCTCTGTACATCCTTTGACGCACGTACCCATTTTTTAAGTCGGTAATTTTCAACGCGACACTCTTTGCTGCTGCAGTATGCGCACATTCGTCATTTTACGTCTTTAGAAGTGTGAATTCCAATAAAACAAGCACGTTTTTGGTTGACATTTTACGCTTACGCGAATAAAAGTCACTGTTCGGCCAGTTAGAACTCCTTGTTGATGGAATTTGATCGAATTGCAGCTAGAAAGCTCGGGCAGAACAGATGACACTACAAGTTCTAACGTAAATTGCAAAGAAATCGTATTCGCCGCGCTTTTTGGTGTGGAAAAGTCGCATTTTTTGACATAAAGTGACTTTCAAGCCTACCATGTGGTCTAAATAGAGATGAAATGAAAATCAACTCAAAATAACGATTTTTACGGAGCCTAGGATTTGCGCCGAGCTCAGGTTCGCCTGGGCTAACGTAAGAGCCTTTGTTATTGAGTTGCACTAGGACGACCAAATTTCGGTCGATTTGCAGAGCCAACTCAATCTCGTGCAACGCGCGCAATTGCACGCGACGCGGTTTCGCATTGCTCGTCTCCTATAAACGCTTCTAATCGCAGAGGATCTCGCGATTCAATCTGATTCTCCTCGCACCAACCATATGAACTGGCCCTCCCCTTCTCTTCATCGACGACGTCTGTCACCAACTGAGCAAACCAACGTCCAATCAAGTCAATGAGCTCTCCGGTAGCTAGGGTCCTGCTTTGGCTCTGAACACCACGAGAAGCGACACCAAGTTTTGGGTGATTTGGAATTAAAAACAGTCTACAACGTTCAGCAATCGTCATAGCCGCGCATTACAAACACTTTATTGATTCGCACCTAGCGCTGGAAAGCGCTCCTAGCACCCCCCGAATAATGTGCAAAAAATAAGCGATGCTTTCTCGCGTTGCTTCATCTTCATAAAGAATCAAATCTCGAAGATCTACCTACGCAACCGGATTCTCCTTTCCACCATGAATTTCCACCACTAACTGGGTTAGACTTGGATAGTTGGTTTGAGAAACTCCCTGCACCTGACGATCAGCGTGTATTTGAATTTCAAGGCGCAGCTATCCGCACGGTACGGCGATGCTCTCTCGCATTGCTTGCTAGCCCATAAATGCTTCATTTCACCGTTGATCTCATCATTCAACTGGATTCTCCTCCCACCAACCATGAACTGGGTGCCGCTTCTCTTCATCGACGACGTCTGCCACCAACTGAAACACGAGGCGTTCGATCAAGTCAGTCAGCTCTCCGGTTACTGGTCGAAAGTTGGCTCAAAACACCACAAGAACCGACGCCAATTTGAATTTCGATGCAGAGTATCTGATCAGGAAGTGAGCTACAAACTTTGGAAAAACGATTGGCCGTATCGAGAAGTGACGGTCGCGGATCTCAATTTGGAATTCGATCGAATTACAGATCTTGCATTTGACTCTGCATATTCTAAAGATCACCGCGTTTCTTTGCGCGAATTTGAACGCGTCGTCCTGCCGACAATCGCTTCTCTCGTAACAAACTGTTCCTGGTACCTTTCCCGGCAGCACAGGGACCGAAATCGAATCTTCTTCAACGCATTCAAGAATTGCCCCGGATTCAACATCATTAGTGTCGAAGAACAAGGCCAAGAGTCGCGTGATTTCCTCGCTCGTCAAGTGCTGCTCGGGAACGTCGAGACGCTCACCGTGTATGGTACTTACAAGTGGCCGGAAGCGGAGAAACTCACTGAAACGCTCAAGATCTTCGTGAGTTCAACGAGATTCCACCAATTGTCCTCTCATGACTCCCTGAAAGACGACTACAAACTGTTTGAGTTGTTCCTGGAACGCGCTCTGGCGAAAGATTTGAAACGAGGAGCCAGCATTATAGCCCCAAGTACAAATTTCGTCAAAAACCGATTCCTCGCTTTGCGTCCTGAATATCATGACGATTCAGAGGACGACAAGTGGCGGATTCCCGGTTCAAATCTCCGAATTGCGTTGCGTTATCGTGACGGCATGTTATACGTGAGAGTGGAGTAGATCTGACGCTTGTGAACTGCGGAGAACCAATAAAAAAAGGACCTCCACGCTTTTGCGTTCCCCTTTGCGAGTTTGCAAGTTACAGGGTGTCACGACCCCCGCTATACACAATTCATTAGTGGGATTTCCCCTCAACTCGGACGCCGCGATCAAGTCGGAATTCCTAGTAGACGCGCTTCTTCCCGTTCCGCAACATGAAGCAGAACGAGGGGAACAAGTGCGAGCGAGTGATTCGTGTACGTTTAATGATGGGTTTTGGGCGCGCTTTCCGCTTAAAGGGACACGGACATTGGTAAAAAAAAGTCTTCGATTTTTCTGAAATTTTGTATACCAACTAAATCGATCCTCGCGATTTCGATGGTGAAGTCAGTTTTTTCATAGGACACTCCAGTCTTGAAATATAGAAAATAGCGCGCACGGGTGTGTTACCAGAAAATTGAGCGGTCCTGACACGGCCTGCATTCTGGCTATTTCCGGCCGTTTCATGTGATTCTGATGGCATGAGAGTTCTTCGCGACCTCGAATTAGCCTAGAATGGCCATGGAAACACGAGAGCGCCATCCAGGCACAACTCCACGATTGTGGCGATCGCAGGTGAAAAGAAGCTCTGTTGCTTCTGGTTGTTTGCCCTCATCGTTTACGTGCAATCGCCTGTCTGTTGCCGAGTGTCTGGGCAACGACTGAGCAGTTCTAGAGGAGAAATGAAAGCAGACCGACGAGTCTACTCCGAATATTGATACGCAATCGACTCTGTCGCGCCGCCCTAAAACTGCGATAGAGCCAGGAGCTCTAACTGCCGCACCATCACCGCCATGAAGCTCTTCTTCCAGCTGTTGTTCTGCTTGTTGACTTTGACCTCTTGCTAAATCCTTTCGACTACGAGGATTCCGAAGAGAAGATCTACTCGGATGATCTGTTGGAGTATCTGGACGAGCTCCCCGAAATGAAGTCGCCGTACAATACCGGAAGAAGCGTGTGCCAGAAGTGTTGTCGAGCGCATCCCAGATGCAAATGCCTCTATTTCTGTCATCGCCATATTTTTGGATAAAATATGAATGTTGTGCTGCTCTTCTAAGCTCTCAAAGTGCAAAACGCTCCAAAAATACAAATATACAACACTTTATTGATTCGGAGGGAATTGTGACGTTTCCATTTGCTGAGTTGCGCTCCTAGCATTGGAAAGCGCTCCTAGCACCCCCGATTAATGTGCAAAAAATAAGCGATGCTTGCGTTGCTTCATCTTCATAAACAATTAAATCCCGAAGATCACCCTACGCAACCGGATTCTCCTCCCACCAACCATGAACTGGGTGCCGCTTCTCTTCATCGACGCCGTCTGTCATCAACAGCCATCCAGCGCGTTGAAGCCAGTGAGCGAGTTCTCCGGTAGCTGGTCGAAATTTAGTTCAAAACACGGCGAGAAACGACAAGAATTTAGCTTTCGATGCAGAGTATCTGATCAGGAAGTCAACTACGGCTTTTGGGAACCCGATCGGGCGAATCTTCTCAAAGTGACGGTCGCGGATCTCAATTTGGAATTCGATCGAATTACTTCTTTTGAACGTGGCTCTTCATATTCTGATCACCGCATTTCTTTGCGCGAATTTGAACGCTTGCCGACTGCCGACCATCGCACCTTTCGTTACAAATTGCGTCTGGCCGGACCTTTCCTCGTATCTCAGTGACCAAAATCGAATCTTCTTTAACGCGTTTAAGAATTTCCCCGGATTCCGCAAAATCACCGTCCAAGAACAAGGCCAGGAGTCGCGTGATTTCGTTGCGCGTCAAGTGCGGCTCGGGAACGTCCAGACGCTCACTTTGTCTGGTACTAACAAGTGGCCGGAAGCGGAGAACCTCGCCGAAACTCTCAAGATCTTCGTGAGTTCGGCGAGATTCCACGCATTGATCTCTCGCGACCCCCTCAGAGATAACTACGAGGTGTTTGAGTTTTTCCTGGAACGCGCTCTGGCGGGCGAATTGAAGCGAGGAGCTTACGTTCTTACCCCCGCTACAAATTTCGACAAAAACCGACTCCTCGCCCTCCATTCGGAATGTCGTCACGATTCAGAGGAGGATGCGTGGCGGATTCCCGATTCAAATCTCCGAATTGCGTTGCTTCACCTGGACGGCAAGTTATGCGTGGAAGTGAAGTAGAGAGTGACGCTTCTGAACTGCGGAGAACTTTAAATTGAACTTTACACTAGGCTGTCTGTTTACAGTAGAAATAGAATTGCGGTGCGTCATCGTGCCGCCGGCATTTTAAATGACCACGGCCAGATAATCATATCAGTGGTGTAGAGTGCGCGCCTTTGAACATTTGAAGCTGAACTTTGGAGAACCAATATAGAGCTCGTTGCAGCTGTGTGAACAATCTGTTTCCTTCCACAATCTTGAGCACAACTCCTGACTCGCTTGCGGCAGTCAGCCGGCTCTCCAGCAGCTGGTAATTGGTTGTGAACTAATGAATAAAGCAGTTGAAGTCCGAATCTCAGTTTAAAGTCGTAATCTGAACTTTAAGATTCGCGACTTAAATCTACTTTCTTTGTTATTAATATAGTCTATTTTAGGCCTGCACCTGTGGAATTCAGGCTTTTTGTGAGATTCTGACGATTGCATTGAATCGTGTTCGATTCAACATCGAAAAGCCTTGAAGTCTTGAAGTCTAAACTTGAAGTTAAACTCAGATTTAAAGCCTCACCAACTGACAATTTGCACCGCCAAAGCTGTGTTCTGCGTGCAGGGATTTTGACGCGTTATGCTCCTATGATCGAAACGTGTACACGGTTGATAGCGGCTGATTCTGCTCAGCCGCCATTTACTGGGTGCCTCTTTCCTTTATCGACGACTTCAACTGCTCGTGATTTGGAAGTTCCAAACGGCTGCTCACGACGCAAAGAATCAACCGTGCTTTAAGCCCTTCCAGGACTGCGCATACAGCGAAATCTTTGTCCAAAAACAATGCAACGAGTCGTTTGAATTTGTCGCGCGGTCAAATCACCCCTAAAATCATCAAAAATCATGTTTGGCTTAACAAATTTTCGAAAACGTTTGGATGTCTGTATTTCCGTTAAAAAAATTTCTTTTTTGTTTTTAATACAGGATTATCTTCTCGTTGATTGCTGTGATTCGTAAAAAGTAATCGTTGCTTTGTTATGCGTGAGAGAATTGTCCGGTGACAGACCCTGTAAGGTCTTTTATCATTGGGGTAGAGTTCGCTTTCGCGCATCCAACGGGAGACCGAGGACAACTTCAAATAAACGCTTCATAAGCTGCGTTTAAGCTCAGCGAAGGTCCAGTATTAGGTCTAGTCTAGTCCAGTCCAGATTCGCATCGCGCAACAACCCTAATTGAAGTCTTTTTAGTCCAGTTCATTGTTTCCCGTAGTTTGGTCTTTTGCCCAATCAGTCCTGCTGGCTTTACATCTCGTCATTTTAAGGTCTTTTATCATCGGGCGCCCGATTACACGTCTGCATTAACATTGCTACCAGAAAGCTCTTCTGACAATCTGCTTCCTCAAATCGCAGGTGCATTTCCTCAGCTCTCTGAACTGCCGAAACTAAAAAAACCTCATAAATGACAAGAATACCTGTTCAGTAGGAGCAAAAGCGAAATCGTGACCGCAGGGATTGCACGAAAGACAAAGAGATAGAGGATGTTGATTTTACTGTAGGCCTCGATCTGCGCCGCCAGCGTCCGACTCGCGATGCTAAGGAGTTCGGGTGGAAAGTGGAGTGCGAGCGTTTGGAGGAAGATGTTGAGGCTCGTGGCGTTGATGCTCCGCTTCTGGACATATTTCTTAAAGTACCGTACTTCAGCTAGCAAATGATAGCTACAAACTGACCATATAGAGGAGTTTGAGCATGATCACCACGTTCATCACGGATGTCACATGACGAACGAGCCAAACGGGTTTGTCGAGGAGGTCAGTCGGTGTGTGGAACATGTGGATATCGAATTCGTAGCGAAAATCGATTCTTAGGTAGACGGTCATCAGAACGAGGACCATCAGGGCGTACCAGACAAGGAAGATCAGGTACTGAAAGTAGGATTACTGTAGCTTAAGATGAAGATTGACTAAAGCGTTCATTGGAAGCATTAGAAATCGAATGCTGAGCCTAGCGCTTAGCTATGTTCATGTAAGTCTTTATGAAACTGGCACTGAAGCGCGGAGTCATCACGGCGCCGAGTTGCCCTGGTTCGGAAACAAGATAACTGTAGCTTTAGATGACGATTGATATTCGCTCATAAATAGCCACAATCAAACCTTGTGGATGTCATTCTCGTACGGTATCGTAAAATCAAAGAAAACCGAGAGTCGATTGATGGCAATCAACAGCATCAGCATACAGTACATGACGCGGAACCACACAGACAACGATCCAGACGTCTGGAACTACAGTTTAGACCAAAAATGGTCATTCGGACTCACGATATCGATGACGTCATAGAACGTGCTCCTCGTTAGTTCAAAAATCCCGCTCATAAATGCGGAAAACAAAGACAAGACGTTGGCTATCGCAAAATGCTCCAAAACGCGATACAACGTGACTCCTTCGAAGAGCTTGTTTGTGGCCAGAACCTGGAATTTCACTCTAAATAGCGATACAAGCAGCTATCGCTCACCCAGATGACCATCAAGTAGAGCGGAAGGAAGATGGCGACTAGCAGTGTGCAAGAAATACCCAGAAACAGCGATTCGGAGAGCGAATCGTAGTCTTCGCTTGCGTTCATTGCTCTCGTGGCATCCAAAAGAGCAACAACAAACACTCCAATTCTATCCTTGTGGGTTCGCCAGTGCCGTTGGTGCAATTTTACGTCCAATAAACAAAGGCGGTGATTACGTGGCGAGTAAACAACAAAATTTTAGAATGTTTACAACGTGGAGGGCGATGGAAGCGATCTAAAGCGTGCTCTAGCATTCACGCATTCACAAAGGACTTACAAATAACGTCCGCACGGTGTGATTTCGAAAATAAGGCCAATTTTTGAAAAATTTTTGCATAATTGGAATAGCCGAGTAGGCTATGATTAGGTTCGAAAAAGCCTAAACAAAGTGTTTTCCACTTGGATTGCTTATCTTGAAGGGACATGGACATTGTTTTAAAAAACGTGCGTCCTCGATGGTGAAATCAAAATTCTTGTAGGATAAGTCAGTCTTGAGATAGCAAAAGATAACAGACTCCCTACATTTCCTAGAAAATTATGGGTCCTGAGGCGATTGATCTCATGTGCACGATACGGTCGTGTTTTGACTGTTTGTTGCGGAAACTGACTATTTCCGGCAGTTCAACGTGATTCTGATGGCTGAGCGTTTCTCGCGACTTCGAATTGGTCACATCCTATGCACCTCTTCTGCTCTATGTCATTAATTAAATCCAGCTGGTCTAGCAGCTACAGTAGCTTCAAGGTTTTCTCCAAACGTATAGTCTTTTTAACTCGTCGCAATACAGCATATACAGTCTGTTGTGCTTTTGGGGCTTCAGCGGAAGAAGCAATGCTTGTTCGCATTGCTCGCTTTGCCTATTTAAGTCAACGACCCGGGTTTCTCGTCATTCTGCTCTCACCATGAATTGGGTCCCTCTTCTCTTCATCAACGACGTCTGCCATCAACTGCATTCTAGCTCGTTGAAGGAACTCAACCAGCTAACCAAGAGTTGGTCCAAATTTGGCTCCGATCACTGCGGAAAGCGACGCGAATTTGCGTTCAACTGCAAAGTGGACGACAAGGAAGGCGCCTATTTTCTCGATAAAAGCCATGGATCGAGCTTTTTTGGACAGATCTGCGATCTCGATTCGGAGTACGATAGAATCACGTCCGTTACGTGCGAAGAGAAGGAAAATCGTAGGAGAATTCGCGTTTCATTGGAAGAACTAGAAAACGACGTCCTTCCGATCATCGTGCCTCTCGCAGCGAACTGCAGTTGGCAGTACCACAGCCAGGAGAGCAGCGCTGAGCTAATCTTTAAAGCGTTCAAATCCTGCCACGGAATCAACATCATTCAGTTGGAAAAACAGAGCCAAGAGTCGCGCGATTTCGTCTCACGGCAGGTGGAGATCGGGAACGTCGAGGAGCTTCATTTTCAAACTAACGCGTCGGTTACTTGGCCGGATCGCAAAGAATTCGCCAAAACGCTCAGAATATTCGTCAATTCATCGAGGTTCAAAGGATTGCGCGCTCTCCACCGCCTGGAGAACGACTTTGAGCTGGTGGCGTTGTTCCTGAAACGCGCTCTCGCTGGCGAACTGAAGGCGAAAGCGAGCATTAGGATCGATGGCATAACGTTTAGTAAAAGCGGGCCCAGCACTCTCCATCGGGAACATCGCGACGACGATTCAGAGAAGATTGCGTGGCGGATTCCAAAGTCGAATTGCAGAATTGTGGACGAATGGGGGAAGAAGGGGTGCTTTCCGAAGACTGTTCTGCTGAAAGTGGTGGAATGAGAGGTTTTTTGATTGATTTGATGCTCAATTCAGCATATCAAATAAAGTTCCTTCAGTACAAATTTCTGAATCAGCGGGTGTAGTAAGAGGATAAGCCAGTGATGCCGGCGAGTCAGTGACTCGAGTCGCCAACTCAAGCTCGCCGTTGAGCACGACCATTGTAGACGAAATAAGCGGACGGTGAAGCGCTTTGTTTATTGGGCTAAATAGACATGCAAGGGAGAGCACGGCAGCAGAGTTGCACTCGGCTCTCACACAAAGCGATACTGAAGGCGTCAGGACGTGTGTTCTAGGCGCTATGGACAACTGGGCGGGCCATTCATCAGTCATATTCCTGCATAGTCAGGACAGTCTTAAATGAGTATTTACGGTTTTCCTCGCGTCTTTAAAGCCTAATAGGATTATTTTTGTTCTTTGCATGAATTTTTCGGGATGGAGGCTGATCGACTACTAGACCTCCCACATCAATGGAATTTTGGGAATGTTTGGACAATTGACAACTCAGTTCGTTCACTCAACGACGCTCCGTTGCATAGCAAAAAAGAAGAAAAAAGAACAAAACGCTAAGGCACAACTCGCCGCCAGTAGTTTAATTGATTAGCCGACATGGTAGTACGAGCTTTGTCTCCGTTCTAGGCTGAACATACTGTAACTGCTTTAGGCTTTAGTCCAGGCTCTACCGCGTTCGGAACACCGCAACGATGCTCAAACGCTGACAAATTCAAGAGGCGCTGATTCGTACAAGAAGACAATTTATTAGCAAATCAATTTGAATCAAAACAGAATTTCTTGATCGATTGCGGCAGAATTCTCAAACCCTCGGAAGCGTGCTGTCCCAGACGAACGGCGGTGAACGGGGAAGCCAAACGAACGCCTTAAATTGCTGCGGTTTGTTCTTTGTTTCTTCGTCGGCGGTTGAAGGATTGAAAGTGCGTGGTGCCGGAAAGCCGTTTCCGCCATAGCAGCTGGGCGGAACTCGAGGATAATAAGCGCTGCTAAGAGCGATGAAGAGCGCACACAAGACTGCTAGCCGAACGTTCATTGTTGTGGACGGTGATGAAGGAAGGACGCGGAAGGGCCGCTTATAAACGAATTTTTTTGAATTTTCAATTCTAAGCAAAGTGGGCTGAGAAGAATTAAGAGAATTGATTTTCTGCAATGCGGCTGACTTCCTTCTAAGTGCTCTGGCATTTAAATTTGTTTCAAATTCCGCTCTTTGTTTCAAATTTGTGAATCGGCTTACAAACACTACGTCAATCAAGTAAATTTCGATGACACTATGTGGCTCCATGCAGTTTTTAGAAGCTCAGCCTTTGGTGAGTGCTCTCAAGTGGCTGCTCTGTAGATGAAAACCAGTAAACTTTACTTACTAGCTGTTGGGACTGCTGTAAAGACTGCTCTCCAAACCGTGCCCGGACAATGCGGTAACACAAAAATGGCTTCGAAGAATTCTGAATTTGAACACTTCAGCAACAGGCTTGAAGTAGGCCTGTTGCGCCGTCGCACAGACGGCATGAGAGTTCTTTGCCGCCCCGAATTGGTCTGAAATTGCCATGGAAACATAGAATTGTGGTTGAATGGCCGAGGAACGACGAAAATTCATGATTGTCGGTGTGTTATTGTGGTTTGGATAATAAATATGGATGGATTTCGTAGTCGAACGGCTACAGTTCTATGGTTGTTGGGTCGTTCTGGACCAATTCGTGGTCGCAAAGAACGCTCATGCCATCAGACTCACATGAAACGGCCGGAAACAGCCAGAGAAGAGCAAATTTATTCTGCGTTATTCCAGCGTCAGTAGGACATAAGAAGAACAGTGCTTTCGTCTATCCACAACTCTGTGAAGAGAGTTCGGAATGCACCAAGTGAGCTTCTCGAATTTGTGATGATGTTCCGGGTGAAGAGCGCTCAGTTGGCTCTTCTCAAAAGTGATGTCATAAATTCTGATGCGTGCGCCCCGCTTCAGTTCACCCGCAAGCGCGCGTTCCAGGAACAAAGCCACTAGTTCGAAGACGTTCGGTAGAGGACCGCAAGTAATCAGCGCAGTGAATCTCGGTGAACTGACAAAGGTTCTAAGCGTTCTGGCGAGTTGATCAGACTGCGGCCACGCAGTCCGCGTTCCGGTCTCCAAATGAAGCTCCTCGACGTTCCCAAACTGGACCTGCTGCGAGATAAACTCCATTGTCTCCGCTCCTGGTTCTACGACACAGACGTAGTCCAACCCGGCGCACTTTTTGAACGCGTTGAAGATGAATCGATTTTTGGCGCAAAGTTTCGGCTGAAGGAACCGCCAAGTGCAGTTTGCTGCGAGAGACACGACGGTCGGGAGGACGTCGTTTTCAAGTTTGTTCAATGAAACTGGAATTCTCCTCGGACGATACGCCTGTTCACATGTAGCCGACGTGATTCTGTCGTAGTCCAAGTCGAGATCGCTGAACTGACCGGAGAAGCTCGGTCCGTAATGCTTCTCGAGTGAATAGGCGCCATCCTCATCGCTCACTGTGCAGTTGAACGCAAATTCGCGTCGTTTTACGCGATGCTCAGCGCTAAACTTGACCCAGCTGCCGGAGAGCTCGCTTACTAGCCTTAGTGACTTGGCTCGTAGTTGATGACAGACGTCGTCGATGAAGAACAGCGGCACCCAGTTCATGGTGGGAGGAGAGTGGTGAGAAAAGCGGTCTATTGAAGATTATATGAAGTGTAAGCGATGCGAGCACGCGTTGCAAGGCTCACAAGCGCATCATGCAGTGGTGCGAGCACGCGGCACGATCGTATTCATTGCTCTGGCATTCACACTTCCGCTCTTTGTTTGAAATTTTTGAACAATAAGTTAATTAGATTTTGATGTTAAGCTCTGTTTGTGGCAGCATGGAATTTTGATAATTTGAGCTCTCTGTGGCTGATCTCAACCAGGTTATTTTCGAAATCAGTGTAGAATTTGACAAAATAGTCCAAAACGAGCAGAGCTGTCGGGTACCCGAAAATGCCGAGTACCCGGACCGAAAAACCCAAAACCGACAGCTCTGAAAACGAGCTTTTCCCAGATGATCTGCTCAAAGATCACACGTCGTTGCTGAATGGGTTCACGATTGTAAAGTCACTGCAAAGCGTGCCCCGACGTATCAGTCACTGAGGCTTTGGTAATAAACACGTTGGTAATTAAGGTAATAGACACGTCTGTGGTACTTGGTGGCCAAACAAAGCGCGCTGAGCTCAGCTATGGCATCAGAAAGGCATGGCTTTGGCTGCTTATTCTAGTATTTTTGGCTTCCCATGCTTCACCGGACGTCGCAACAGGGCTGTTTCACATCTGTTACCCACCCGCCTGTTATCAAAGTTTCCAAATTTAGCATCGGATAACGATTCTTTTTTGATTTATCGAATTTCTAACAAGTGCTACAACACAGAGTTGATGACATCAACAGCGTACTCAGCACTTTCTTTGGCGCCATCAAAATCTAATTAACTTATTTCTTTATCTCGTAATCCACATTTACTCCATCCATCACAGCACCGTCAGACGAACCGCATTACGCTCTTCGGGCCACGGTTCTGACACCGCAACTACACGATTGGAGCCTGAAATCAACCAGACAAACTCCTCCGCATCTGGAAGACATTCCGGGTAGAGAAGAGCCAGTTCGTTCTTGTTGAAAGTGGCGTTTTTGATTGAAATGCGCGCTCCCTCGGTCAGTTCCCCGGCCAGCGCTCGTTTCAGGAACAACTCCGCCAACTCAAAGTCATTCCGGAGGGAAGGAACTTCCAACTCGCGGAATCTCACTGAATTCACAAATTCCCTGAGCGTTTGGTCAAGTTTTTTCGACAAAAAGCTGTCAGACAAGAAGAGATCCTCGACGTTCCCGAGCGCCACTTGATGCGCGACGAAATCACACGATATCAGGGTTTGTTCTTCCACGAAAATCTGATTGAATCCGGGGCAGTTTTTGAACGCTTCAAAGATGAAGCCATTTCGTGTGAAGTACACCAGGTCCAGAGGGAGATAAGGCCACGCGCAGTCCATTACGAGAGAGGCGACGGTCGGAAAGACGACCAATCGAAGTTCATCGAGCGAAATGCGCGTTATTCCAGGATTTGCAGTAGATTCAAACTCAAAACTTGTGATCCTATCGTAGTTCAAGTCGAGATTACAGATCGGTCCGATATCCCAGGTAGTGGAATTGTCCTTGAGGTAGTAGCTGGCCTTCGAGCTCTGCACCGTGAATGTGAATTCCAAATCGCGCCGGTTCTCCTGATGCTCGGCGCCAATCGCAGACCACGAACCGGACAACTGGTCGACCTCGCTGAATGATTGTAGGAGATGACAGACGCCGTCGATGAAGAAGAGCGGCACCCATTCCATGTTGGGAGGAGAATTCACTCGCGAAGCACGAGATTGTCGGGGAAATGCAGCGTTTATGGGTGCGAAGGTGTGAAGCAATGCTCGCACGTATCGCTTGGGATTTGCAGAATTTGTAATAAAAGAGCGTTTGGCGCATTCCAAAGGCTTCGAGACTCAAAGAATCTTCTTTGCGCGGTGACGAACATGACGACGTAGACGATTCGTCTTCAAACAGATAATCCAGACGCTGGTCGGTTTGTCGTCGAGCGCACGTACGCTAGAAACACTCTCCATGGCTCGCGCGCGATAAATTCAAAATTAACAAAAAACTTAAAAACTTTTAAATTAAAAAATTTAAAAAAAGTGTTTCAAACTTTCGAGATGCTGTGTAGGCGTCATGACGTTTCCCCCCCCCAAATTCCTTCCCCGTTTCCCCACCGATATGGTTAGCTACATTCTCTGGTAAATGTCTAAAAGAAGCTCTGGACGCACTAAGAGGTCAGAGTCGGTGAGAGTCTGCTGCTGTCTATCATGAAATTCAAGACAACCAGAACCAATTTTTAGCTTTTTAACTTTTCCTTTGTGTTAGTGATTGTTACCGCTTTCAGGTCTTTCACGCTTATGGCGGGTCAAGGTAATCTTTAGTTTAATTTAGTGCGTTGGGGAAAACGTCGGTACACCGCTGTGAAGAGCGGTCTGTGAAATTTCGCGAAATTGGAATTGTTTTCATCGACAAAAAGCTTTATTTTCCCAGTGATTTCAGCAATAAGTACTCCGCAATCACATTTCTCGTCTCATTTCGGTCAGTATGGCAACAGATGCAGTTCCAGTGACTAAACTTTATCAATTTCTCCGCAACGGGCATCAATTTCGCGTCTCTTCTCATCAAGTTGTACAGATGGACGCAGGTCAGCCGCAAATCGTTCCTCGTGCTTTTGCAAAAGTTGTCAAAGTCCAAATGGAAGATCGTCTTGATGTTTTCAATCGTTTTCAGTCGCGATTGTTGGAGCCTAACAAGTTGTAAATTCGTATCAAGAGCACGAAATTTTGGGCCTACTTTGAGAGATAGTCGTTGTAGACCTGTTCTTTGTCAGTTGGCTCTGTTCTCGCAGGAACGTAGAACGCCGTGTGCACGCAGTCACGTGGCCAAACGGGAATCGTTGTCAGAAACCGGTGGCTGAGGTCGGGGAGGAGGTCAGCATAGCTTTCGCCAGTCGATCCGATCTGAAACGCTCTCTAGAACTTCTGATAGTTCATTTTGGAGACTAAGAAAGCGCCAAAATATCTCGGACTCAAACGGGATTTTCAAAGAAGTTTAATCTAATTAAGTCACAACAGCATTGAGCAGTGATAATACTGCGTTGCTTCGCCAGCAGGCGAAGCAACGCATTAAGCACTCTGTAGTTAAAAGTAACGCAGTAGTCTCTTATTTTTGGTATTTTCAAATCCTGGAGGAAGCAAATTTTTCAAAATTACATTTTCATAGCTCCGTAGGCCTAAGAAAATCAGAAAATTAGCTTCATCTAGGATTCGAACCCATAATGTTAAAAATGAGAGGCTACTGCGCTACCTTTCAACTACAGAGCGGTTGTCAGTTAAGCGAAGCAACGTGATATCATCACTGCTTCGCCTGACCGCTGTTCTGGTTTCGTTAAGCCAGAACTGTCCCGTATCGGCCAGATTTCGCCCGTGGACAGTTCGCAAGGTTCCCTTGTCAGTTTCTTCGACAGAGAACTCACCGTTTTCATTGTGCATCCGATGATTTGCAGATCGGCCGCGATGAGAACCGTACACTCATAAGCTACTGAGCCGAGTGTCGCCGCAACTCCCGGGAATCCGGTCAGCTCGTGGAAGCGCTCGGCGTCTTTGCGAAATGCGTCCTTTGTAATTTTCGGAAATTCGAAAGTCGCGTTCACAATAGCGGAGAGCTGCATCACGATTGCGATTGCGATTTTGCGAGAGATTGAGAATTTCCTCGCCACTTTGAAGATGTTGGGCTCGCGCGTGAGAGCCCTAAACAGGAAAACGTTAAATGCACTCAATCCAAAAACGAACTCCTCACCACATGAAGACGAGAAGTCGCCGTTTTGGGGTTAGAATATCCGAGAAAGGCACTGGGAGGGGGAATTTCAATTGACTGCCAAGAACTGCGACCAGTTCATCAACAAGTTGCTCTGGCACTGCGCAGTGCTGATCAGGAAAAGCAGTTTGAGGAGGCGGAATAAAGTGGATTTTGGCCTGAAATTGCTGTTTGTACCAAAAAGACAGAGTGAATACGAATTACCGCTTGTAGCTCCTTTGAGTCGATGGATGTGACCCGCTCCATCGAGTAGAAATCAGCCAGAGCGGCCTAGAAACAACGTGTTGAAAAGTGAGCTAAAAGTGAGTTGGCCAAACCTCCAGCTTCCCATCGTTCTCCGTCAAGTACAACTGCGCGCTTGGGCGATCGCTTCTCGTGATGCGACGAAATCGTTCGATGTCAGAGTCGGGAATCGCCATTCTGGAAAAGATCTGGAAATAACGCCAATAGAGCAATGGCAACCCTCAACTCAATTCAACACGCTCAAAATAGCAGCGCGAAAGAGTTGTTGCACAATCGGGCGCAACCGATCGATGCGCTGCAGCTGCAACGTGACGTCATCGACCGCGCGCGCTTGTGCAATCGCTTCTCGTTAAAGGACAAAAAAGCCGCAATTTATCAAACGATTTGTATGCCCTTGAAATGCACGCATACGTCATCGGTCAAACACAACGACAGTTCTTCTTTTGTCAGCTGAAATTCGACGTTTCATTCAAGAGACAAACCATACAGCCGAATCCTCAGGTTTTTCTTATTCTCGTTCAAGTAGACAGAAGTTTGGGAATAGGTGCGCGTTATGAGGAAGAAGAATTCAGCTGGGACCGACGACATCGGGACGGAGAGGAAGGCGACCGGTGGGTTACTGATAGTTGTGCTGTTGAAACTGACGTTTAAGGGAGGGACGCGCTCCGATTGCACAACAATCCGCAATGCGATGAGCGAGCGAAGGCGCCGACGTCACAACGATCGACGGCAAACAAATGAAAAGTACACAGTGGAGGACAATTTGAGCTGATTTTATTCACAAATTCGGGCCGCTACGGAAACGCTTTGCACTGTTTATCAACGACCTACATTGGATCTCTGGGTTTACACGTTTACAACGGAAAGCATCCGAAAACTCCTCTAATTAACGAGCAACCGCGTTTATCCAACTGTCCAAGACGTTGTAGGTACTGTAGCTGCAGGAATAGTTGAAAGCTTGAATCCTTTACCGGCGTGACACGACTTTAGCGCGAAATTTTTTAAGTTGAAAAGTATTTTTGCATTTGACTTTAGTTTTATGACAGACCTCACTTCCTCTGCGCCTTGAGCAAGTTTTAGGCGTTACCGGAGATAATTTTGGGCGAGGACTTGTTATTCTTACGTCGTGTTGTTGGGAAACAGGCTTTGAACTCTGTTTTTAGGCTTCGTCTTGAGCTAACCATGCTGTAACTGCCTTAGGCTTAGGCCTAGGAGCTGCCGCAGGGTTTGCCTAGTGAATTTTGCGCGAGCGGAGCGAGCACAAGATTCACTAGGTTTACTGGAGGCTTCGTACTAGACTTTGACTTGATCCACTTCGACGTCTGCTCTGACCTTGTTGTTAGTTCAAATGGTCTCTGAGTGCAAATATCACAAGCTACGAACAATATTATGGAGAGAAGAAGACTTTGGTTGTCATTGCGTCGTTCGCGCTAAAGTCTTCGCGCTAAAGACTTTCGCGCTAATGTCATGTCGTCCTTTACCGGTATTCACATAGGGCTAAAACATCGTTCCGTTGGAGGCAACAGCGCCAAGCGATCCATGGTCATCGGAGTAGCACTTGATAGAATGAAATTAATGTATTTACTGGTCGGAAAACTCAAATTTGGAATACGGTAGAATCACATCTGTTACATGTAAATGAACGAAAAATTTACATTTATATAATGTTTGTTGCGAATGATGAAGCTGAAAATAACGTTGCAAACAACGACGCATGACCAGCGATGTCATGGTCATCGAGAACTTCAGATCGTGGAAGATATAACCTGTACAATCCCTACAAAAGAGTACAAAAGTCCGAAAGAGGGAATTAGAAAGGAAAAGGACACGATATGGATACGATTCTGATTTAGGTGACACACCGCTGCGCAAATCACCGAATCTGTTACAAATGCCGGGTTCTCGATACGATCGTGTCGCGTGCTCGCACCACTGCGTTTGATGCGCTTGTGAGCCTTCAGCGGGACGAGCAACGCGTACTCGCATCGCTTACCTCTCATATAATCTTCAATAGACCGCTTTTCTCACCACTCTCCTCCCACCATGAACTGGGTGCCGCTCTTCTTCATCGACGACGTCTGCCATCAACTGCGAGCCAAGTCACTAAGGCTAGTAAGCGAGCTCTCCGGCAACTGGGTCAAGTTTAGCGCTGAGCATCGCGTAAAACGACGCGAATTTGCGTTCAATTGCAAAGTGACCGACAAGGAGGGCGCCTATTCACTCGAGAAGACATGCGGACCGAGCTTCTCCGGTCAGTTCAGCGATCTCGACTTGGACTACGACAGAATCACGTCGGCTACATGTGAACAGGCGTATCGTCCGAGGAGAATTCCAGTTTCATTGAACAAACTTGAAAACGACATCCTCCCGACCGTCGTGTCTCTCGCAGCAAACTGCACTTGGCGGTTCCTTCCGCCGAAACTCTGCGCCAACAATCGATTCATCTTCAACGCGTTCAAAAAGTGCTCCGGGTTGGACTACGTCTGTGTCGTAGAACCAGGAGCGGAGACAATGGAGTTTATCTCGCAGCAGGTCGAGTTTGGGAACGTCGAGGAGCTTCATTTGGAGACGGGAACGCGGACTGGGTGGCCGCAGTCTGATCAACTCGCCAGAACGCTTAGAACCTTTGTCAGTTCACCGAGATTCACTGCGCTGCTCACTTGCTGCCCTCTACCAAACGACTTCGAACTGGTGGCGTTGTTCCTGGAACGCGCGCTAGCGGGTGAACTGAAGCGGGGCGCACGCATCGGAATTAATGACATCACTTTTGAGAAGAGCCAACTGAGCGCTCTTCACCCGGAACATCATCACGAATTCGAGAAGCACACTTGGTGCATTCCGAACTCTCTGCAGAGAGTTGTGGATAGACGAAAGCACTGTTCTTCTTATATCCTGCTGACGCTGCAATAACGCAGAATAAATTTGCTCTTCTCTGGCTGTTTCCGGCCGTTTCATGTGATTCTGATGGCATGAGCGTTCTTTGCGACCACGAATTGGTCCAGAACGACCCAGGAACCACAGAATTGTAGCCGTTCGACTAAGAAATCGCGTCTGCCAACGAGCGCCGCTACTTCTAAGTAAAAGTTGACCCGACAATCATGAATTTTCGTCGTTCCTCGGCATTTATAGAGGCTCCACCGGACGGCGCAACAGGCCTAATTCAAGCCTGTTACTGAGGTGTTCGGTTTGGAGAGCAGTCTTTACAGCTGTCCCAACAGTTTCATCCACAGAGCCACTTGAGAGCACTCACAAACGGCTCAGCTTCTAAACGGAAGTTGTGAATGCCAGAACACTTAGAAGGAAGTCAGCCGCTTTGCACAAAACCATTTCACTTAATTCTTCTCAGCCCACTTTGCTTAGAATTGAACATTCAAAAATTCGTTTATAAGCAGCGTTTCGTCGTCCTCCTTCCTTCATCACCTTCCCCCGCAATGAACGTTCGGCTCGCAGTCTTGTTTGTTTTGTGCATCGCTCTCAGCAGCGCCTATCTTCATGGAGCTCAGCTAGACTGCTTTGGCAGTCGCCGCCCTGGAAGCCGCTTTCCAGCAGCACGGACTTTTAATCCTTCAACGGGCACCTTCGATAGCAACAAAGAAGCAAAGAACAAACCGCAGGAATTCAAAGCGTTGGTTTGGTTTCCTCGTTCACCCGTTCGTCTGGGATAGCACGCTCCCGAGGGTTTCAGTATTCTGCCGCAATCGACGATGCAGAAATTCTGTTTGATTCAATTTGATTTGTTAATAAATCGTCTTCTTGCACGAATCGCCGCCTAATGCGTCTGAATTTCTGAATTGCTTACGCTGAAATAGCGCAGAATAAAGACTTAAAGGCGTTCACTTGTTTTTTAGGCTTAACTCTGGAGGAAAGCGATGCTGTGACGAGGGTAAACGGTACTGAGAGTTCTTTCAGAGTAACTGTAATTTTGGACGAATTGTTCCTAGAACTTGTTTGGCCTAGCTAGTTTCTAGTGAATGCTGGCTAGCTTCCGTCAAAGCTTTCAATTATCTTTACGTCCAAAATTCAATAAGGAACAACGACAACTGCCCAAACGTCCAAATTCAGTAGGCAGCTCCAGGGCCTAAGCCTAAGGCTGCTACGCTACGGTTAGCCAAGTGTCCCGCCCTTGGCGACTACGTGCATTAGTAGTGCAAGCGGCCCTCTGGGTTGCCTATTGTTAGTCTATCGCTCAGCAGACGCCGCATGCGGTTGCTCGAGCCTCCCTGTCCTGGATAAAGATCTTGTAGCAAACCATCGCGTCCAAGCCCTTTTGAGATCTGGACACAAGAACAAAGCGTAAACGTAATTCTGCAACTGTTGAAGAACAACATGTTCGCCCACTTTTCGCTGCGTAAGTGCCTAAACCAAGCATTAGGCGCACTACGAGATCAGAGCATGTGCAGTTACAAAAATCAGGACAATGGCCAATCCATCGACATATTTATTATCCAAACCACAATCACACTAATTACATCCCGTTAAACTCATTGTCATTAAATCGGGCGAAGACTAACTTCAAGTAGACCATAGTTCCCGCAGTCCCGCACTTCGAGTTCAACGCCATCTGCTCGTCTCCACCTAATAATTCCACGTTTTGATGGAATCTGCAAATTTTTTCTAAATTCCTTCAGTTCAGAGCCTTGAAACGAGTAGAGCAAACGAAAAAGCTCCTTTTGAGTGACCGGCTTCTCGAAGAGCTCCTCGAAGAATTGCATGTCGAATTTTGGTTTGAAAAGAAATTCCAGATTTCTCCAATGAGTCGAGAGCGCGCTTTCTCTTACTGCCGTCTGCAACGCAGGCGTAACACCACTGAAATCACCAAAGGACAGCTTCCTGCACAATCCCGACCTTATGCGTGGTGCAAACCAGTTTAAAACAGGGGTGGGGTTGGTCCCGCAGGCAATTCTCTCGAAAACAGAGTTGTCATAGATGGAAAGTAGCTCCAAAACGGTGTTCTGTGGCCATCGGTGAGTCATTCTCACCACAATTAGCGCCAGATTTACAAACGGAACTGAGAACGCGGCAATTGCTTTGATCTGCTCGAATGATGAGCGATTGGGCAATGCGGTGCAGAGCAGATCGGTGTTAATGCGTAGATGGCGATCGGTGAGCGCCTTGAATTCGGCAAAAGTGAAGCTCTCGTCCCCTTTCGTGATTTGGTAGGACCAAACGTCATCTTTGCCATCGAAATCGTAGGACAATGCCAACTCATAGGTCACTTTCTTCGATTCGTGCTTCGCTGCGGCTTGCCAGGTTTTGCTTGAAAATTGGGGTTCAGTGGTTGAAGGGGATTGACAAATAGCGACCACGGAGCTGCAAAAGACGTACGGCACGGTGTCCATCGTTGCGATTGGGGAGTGAAGACAAAATAAGGAATTTAAATGAATTCCGAGCTCCGTAAAGCAATGCTTTTCTGAAAATACAATTACGATATTTCATCTGCAACGAAGGCGCTAATGCAAGCGTATACGACATGAACAAGCCCTCCCAGAACATGTCTGCAAGTGGTACTTTCCTTCTAGCTAAGCGTGGTTCGTACTAGGCTGACTATACCTTAACTCCCACAGGCTTAGGCTAACTGCCTTAGTGGGTGAGCATAAGTATCCGGACATTCCCAAGCTCCACGTGACACAAAGATTTGATTTTGGGCGCTGAATTTCGAATCGAAGTACCGCCACTTGCAGTCTGTTACAAGAGGAGCAACTGATGCTGTGCTTTGAACGCAAAACGGTCTACAGGGTGCAAAGCGATGCTTCAAAACGCCGAAAGCAATGCGCAACCCTGAGAAGCAATGCATCGAGGACCATTTAAGGGCGCGGAATCTCCCCAACGGCAACAAATCAACCTCAGCAAGATGGCCGTCTTCCCCGCCCACATCGTCCTCGACATCCTGAAGGAGACCGATAACTCCGACTTCAAGGACGTCAAGGCAGCTAGCGCCGACTTGAGCGCTCTGCTCGACCAGATCATCGCGGCCAGGCCGCAGATCTACAACGCTGTGGCCTCCTCCTTGGGCTATTTCTACTTCTACAACGACACCACACGCGGCGAGGACCCTGAGCTCACCGAGCACCTCGATTCGCTCAGCGCGGAGCAGAAGAGGCACCTGGGAGAGCTGAAGGTCACCTCGCCCGACTCCTACGACCAGAACGAGTGCCCGGTCTACTCGATTAACACGCTGCTGGAGGACGACGAGAAGCCGCAGTTCAAGAAGCTCCTCGTCGAGGACTTTGCCGGCAGCCTGCAGCACTTGCCGTCCGCCTTCGGGACCAACTTTGAGAGCGTCGTGATCGTCAACGCGTCGGTCGAGAAGAACGACGCGTTCCAGCTGCTGAGCGCCGTCGCCCTCAAGCATCTCTGCATCACGAAGGCGCGACTTCCCGTCTGCTTCCAGAAGGAACTCCTCGGGTTCCTGAAGCGAATGACCTGGGAGACCGTGGAGCTGGAGGAGATCTTCTGGAGTCGCATGCCGGCCGCCGACTCTGACTACATGAATACGGTGGAGCTGCTGGTGAAGACGTGGCAGCGGGCAGCGGAGCCCGCGGCCGAACGCTTCAAGTCGGAGTTCCGACAGCCCGGCGGATGGACGAAGACGATGGAGAAGTTCGCTGAGATTGGCGAGCGCCGCCACGACGGCACAATCGTTGTGACACATGAGAAGAAGAAGCGAGAGGCGCACATTGCGACCGAATCGAACGACGAGGAGGAGCGGATCGTGATTGAATTCGTTAAATTGAAATAAATTCATTTGAAAATCAAATCATTTCACATCGCGTTTGGGAAACATTGCAGATAGCGATTGCGCAGGTTAGGTCTTCCAGTCTTCCATACACCAAAGTTCTCGATGACATCGCTGGTCATGCGTCGTTGTTTGCAACGTTGCAGGTGCATAAAGCGCTCACAAGCGCAAACGAGCACAAATCAAGTTGATTTGTTGTTTGCGATGTAGTTCGCGAAAGCAACCATTCTGCACCGTTGCCGTTCTGCAAAGTTCGCCCAGATACCCTTGAGCAATGCGCCCAGGTCAACCTTACAGAGTAAGCAATGCAAAATTGTCTCAGTACTTTCGCGTCATCAATCAATGACGTCTGCCATCGACGACCACATCAGCGGAAGACTTTTCGAGAGGATCCTGTCCAGAGCAACTGCGCCTCGCACCTTTCTGCGCGCGTGCATCACTTTCTGAACATAAGCGTTTAATCGCCATTCAACCGGATTCCCCTACGATCATGGACTGGGTGCCGCTGTTCTTCATCGACGACGTCTGCCATCAACTACGAGCCAAGTCACTAAGGCTAGTAAGCGAGCTCTCCGGCAGCTGGGTCAGATTTAGCTCCGAACATTGCGTAAAACGACACGAATTTGCGTTCAACTGCGATGTGGATTGGAAAGGAGGCGCCTATTGCCTTGTGAAACGTGAAGATCGGAGTTTCACCGCTGAGGTCGCCGATCTTGATTTGGAATACGATAGAATCACTAAATGTGACTTTACGATCATCAATCATCCGAGAAATTCCTCTGATACCAGAAGAATCCCTGTTTCAATGGACCAACTTCAACGCGACGTCCTTCCCACCGTCGCTTCTCTCGCAATGGACTGCAGTTGGCCCTACCTCGTTCCAGACTGGGAGCGTAATCAATTGTTCTTCAAGGCGTTCCAGAACTGCCCCGGATTCAACGACATTCGAGTCTACGAAAACAAAGAAGAGTTGCGCGATTTCGTCGCACGACAAGTGGAGTTTGGGAACGTGGAGACGCTTGATCTGCAAACGCCCTTGACTTGGCCTCCTGAGCCTGAGAACCTCGTCGAAACGCTCAAAACGTTTGTGAGTTCATCGCGATTTGGAGTTCTGTACGCCTGTGGCCCGATGCGGAACGACTTTGAGCTGGTAGAGCTGTTCATGGAACGCGCGCTGGCGGGTGAATTGAAAGAGGGAGCGCGCATTAGGATCAACGACATCAGCGTTGACACGAGCCGGCCTAGCACTCTTTATCCGGAACATCGAGACGACGATTCAGAGGAGATTGCGTGGCGGATTCCGAACTCGAATCGCAGAATTGTGGATTTGACGACGTTAAACGGTGTTCCTGGTACTGTGTTGTTGCAAGTGGTGTAATAACATGATGTGGATGCTGTTCTCGTCTGTCTCAATGTCTCAATGAACATCAAATAACAGAGATTTTTCAGAGTTGAACTTTCAACTACTCGTTTGCAGTGTGTCTTCGCTTAGGTGCAAAAATTGCAGAATTTTGAGACGATATGGCCTTAGAGTGACAAGTGTTTGGATCGAAAATGGCGAAAACTTTCGCGTGAACTCCCCATCGAAGCCTTTCCAATTCGGGGTGGCAAGGAACGCTCATGCCGTCAGAATCACGTAAAAGAACCGGAAATAACCAGAAAAGAACCAAGCGCAGTAAACAGAAAATTGTCCCGCCCTTGGCGACTATGTGCATTAGTAGTGCACTTTCACTAGCCTGCAGCGTCAGATTTCATCTTTGTTTTTCTTCGCTCTGTTTTCCAGCGCTTTTCGATGTCTCTCCTAACACACAAAGCAGCGCTCTCTCGCACTCGCAATCTCTTTATTGGTTCTCCGCAGCTCCGCAGGCGTCACTCTCTACTCCACGTTCAATTCCGCTTCTAACATGCCGGCGTGTGCGGTTAGGCGAATCCTTTAAACGGAAAGCGCGCCCAATCGGTCTGTTGACCGTACACGAATCACTCGCTCGCACTTGTTCCCCTCGCTTCATGTTGCGGAACGGGAAGATGCGCGTATACGAAGAATCCGACTTGATCGCGGTGTCCGAGTTGCGCAGAAATCCCACTAATGAATTGTATACAGCGGGGGTCGTGTAACTTGAGAACTCGCAAAGGGGAACGAAAAGCGTAGAGATCTTTATTGGTTCTCCGCAGTTCACTGGCGCCACCATCTACTCCACTCTCACGAATAATATGTCGTCACGATAACGCAACGCAATTCGGAGATTTGAATCGGGAATCCGCCACGCATCCTTCTCTGAATCGTCATGACATTCCGGACGCAAAGCGAGGAATCGGCTTTTGTCTAAATTTGTAATTGGGGCACTAAAGCGGGCTCCTCGATTCAATTCTTTCGCCAGAGCGCGTTTCAGGAACAGCTCAAACAGTTCGTAGTCGTCTATCAGGAGATCAGGAGAGTACAATTCGTGGAATCTCGCTGAACTCACGAAGATCTTGAGCGTTTCGCCGAGGTTCTCTTCTTCCGGCCACCTGTCAGTGCCTATCAAGTTGAGCGTCTGGACGTTCCCGAGCCGCACTTGACGAGCGAGGAAATCACGTGACTCTTGGCCTTGTTCTGCGACACTAATGATGTTGAATCCGGGGAAATTCTTGAACGCGTTGAAGAAGATTCGATTTCGGTCCCTGCGCTGCGGGGAAAGGTACTGCCAGCAGCAGTTCATTACGAGAGGCGCAATGGTCGACAGGACGTCGCGTTCAAATTCGCGCAAAGAAACGCGGTGATCAAAATATTTAGAGTCACATGTAAAATACGTAATTCGATCGAATTCCAAATTGAGATCCGCGACCGTCACTATGCGAGGATACGCCCAAAGGCTGTTGTAGATCACTTCCTGACTTCGGTTCAATCCGCATCGAAATTTCAAATCCCGAAGGCCATAGCTCACTTCCTGATTAGATACTCCGCATCGAAAGTCAAATTCGCGTCGTTTCTTGTGGTGTTCAGCGCCAAATTCCGACCAGCTACCGGAGAGCTGACTGACTTGATTGAACTTGGGTTTGTTCAGTTGGTGACAGACGTCGTCGATGAATAGAAGCGGCACCCAGTTCATCGTAGGGAAATGTCCGACCAGCTACCGGAGGCTTGTGTGGGGAGATTTATCTTCGGGATTTGATCGTTTATGAAGATCGAGGAATGCGAGAAAGCATCGCTTATTTTTTGCACATTATTCGGGGGTGCTAGGAGTGCTTTCCAGCGCTAGGTGCGAATCAATAAAGTGTTTGTGCTGCGCGGCTATGACGATTGCTGAACGTTGCTGTAGGCTGTTTTTTAATTCCAAATCACCCAAAACAATCACTAATGCATACATACTTATAATTTAAAAAAATGCTTTTTTCCAAAAACTAGGACTCAAGAGCTACAAGCACCTTTTTCACTTTGTTTCATCATCGAGCCGAACGGTCGGCTGACCGGTGGCTCTCAATAAATTGTGTGTTATTCCTGTTGCCGGCCGATGCACCATGTTGTGAACAGGAATAACACACAATTTATTGAGTCTCTAATATGGTTTTTGCAAGGTGCACTTGCAGAATTCACGTTTCCTACCGAGTTTTTGAATTTTTCTCTGGAAATTCCTCTGGATCTTCTTCCGGGCATTTTTTGAGCGCTGAGCCTGTGAGCATAGCGACCCATCGCTTTGGGGACGGCTATTTATCCCCCTCCCCCTATCTCTAGAATACATTGGACGGCGCGGCGCGGTGGACTTTCTTTCAATGCAAATTCAGAATGTTTGAGATCTGCGCAATCGGCTTAATTCCCGTTTTTGTAGGCGGCAATTCGGAACGCCCTTCTCAAGAAATTATTTTACAAATTACAGAAACGAAACCGACTACGCTAACGACATTTCTAGGTCAAAAAAGGATGAAAAACACGATTATAAAATTTACAGCGAGAAAACTAGCCAAAAAACAAAAGAAATTCAACTGGTTTGTCGCGTGACAGGCAGTTACGTCAGCCTAGTACGAATTAAGCTTAGCGCGAAGGAATGGACCACATCTTACGCCTGGCAGTTGGCAGTTGTGTCCCCATTGTACGAGCTGGACCCATACCGTAGTCTGCGTTGCAATAGAAAGCAACTTTAATATCAAAAAATTTTAAAACAGACCTGCTAGTACAGCACTTTCAACAGCGCATTCTGCGACGCTAACGCCGCCCACACGTCCACGTTCCGGGTGGAGAGCGCTGAGTCGGCTTTTGTCAAAAGTGATCTTGTCAATTCGAATGTGTTCCTCGCTTCAGTTCACCAGAGCGCGTTCCAGGAACACCGCCAGCAGCTCAAAGTCCTGTGGCAGCTGCCCAATAGCGTTCAATTCATGGAATCTCGCTGAACTCACAAACATTCTGAGCGTTTTGGCGAGTTTTTCGCGATCCGGCCACACAGCCGACGCTTTGGTTTGTAGATGAAGCTTCTCCACGTTCCCGAGCTCCACTTGTCGCGTGAGAAACTCGCTCGACTCCTCTCTTTTCTCTCTGATGTGAATTTCTCTGAATAATTTGAGATCCGCGACCGTCATTCTCGACAAATCGGTATTCCGAAGGTCGTAGCTCACTTCCTGATTAGATACTCCGCATCGAAAGGCAAATTCGCGTCGCTTCTTGTGGTGTTCAGCGCCAAATTTCGACCAGCTACCGGAGAGCTGACTGACTTGATCGAATGCCTCATACTTCAGTTGATGACAGACGTTGTCGATGAAGAGAAGCGGCACCCAATTCATGGTTGGTGGGAGGAGAATCCGGTTGAATGATGAGATCAACTGTGAAATGAAGCATTTATGAGGTAAGAAGCAATGCCACAGAGTATCGCTATGATCGCTATCGCTCTGTATCCGGGACATCGAGACGACGATTCAGAGGAGATTGCGTGGCGGATTCCGAACTCGAATCGCAGAATTGTGGATTTGACGACGTTAAACGGTGTTCCTGGTACTGTGTTGTTGCAAGTGGTGTAACAACATGATGTGGATGCTGTTCTCGTCTGTCTCAATGTCTCAATGAACATCAAATAACAGAGATTTTTCAGAGTTGAACTTTCAACGACTTCTTCGCTTAGGTGCAAAAATTGCAGAATTTTGAGACGATATGGCCTTTGAGTGACAGGTTTTTGGATCGAAAATGGCGAAAACTTTCGCGTGAACTCCCCATCGAAGCCTTTCCAATTCGGGGTGGCAAGGAACGCTCATGCCGTCAGAATCACGTAAAAGAACCGGAAATAACCAGAAAAGAACCAAGCGCAGTAAACAGAAAATTGTCCCGCCCTTGGCGACTATGTGCATTAGTAGTGCACTTTCACTAGCCTGAAGCGTCAGATTTCATCGTTGTTTTCTTCGCTCTGTTTTCCAGCGCTTTGGGGCGCTTTTCGATGTCTCCCGTAAGAGTCACAAAGCAGCGCTCTCTGTCCAGCGCTTTGTTCTCTGAATGGGAGCTGCAAATGCATTAATTTCATCGATTAGCAGTTAGAGCCACGTGTCGCAATTCCTCTATAAAACGTCTCTCTTACCGTAAATTGATCAAATGGCTCAGAAAATGACGCTTTTCTCGTTGTCGCTCTTTGCGCTACTCTCCGTCGCGTTCTCGCAGCCTCTCCAAGCGAATTATCCCTTGTTTCAAGTGCAACAAACCCCTGTCAACTCGTGGCCACAGCAACAGCCCAACTACATCGTCATCCAGCAGCAGCCGCCTACGGCCAATCCTCTCACAGCCGTGCTCGGCACCGTCAAGGGTGGTCTCGACACGCTCACCAGTGCATTGAACTTTGGAAAAGCGGCTGAAGGAGCTCCAAAGCCGCCGCAAGGAGGCTACAGACCAGCGCCGGCCGCTCCTCAGGGAGGGTATTGGCCGCAGCGACAGCCAGTTCAGCAGCAGCCGATGAATCAGATGCCCTTGGACTATCCTTCCTATGGCAACGTTATGTACGATGGAGGAGCTGGCAATGATTACTCCGGCAACGTGTACTATTGAGTTGTTTGTAAACAAGTAAAAGTCAATTGTTTAAGTTAGAGGATTGGGACAATTTTGTATTTTGGTTCATCTCTAAATCGTCTTGAGAACCACAGCATCATGCCTAATTGACTGATAATGAGGATGAAAATTCATTGTCCGATTGAATTTGACTTGGACGTAACGGCGCACGTCGCATAAAGCGATTTTTGCTTTTCTCATCCAAACGGTCAGAAATTGTCACCGTTTACAATCATGATATAATAGCCATGATAGCGTGATGTGGCGAAACGTTACTAGACCGGAACCGAAAGTTTTGGGTACGGAACATATCTGGCCAACACCTAAATTATTGTTATTTCGTGTCACTTTTAGGTTAACGCGGGTTCTAACGGGGCTGTCAAATAGCAAACAAATAGCAATTCGTGTCGTTTCTCGCCGTGTTCAGCACCAAAAGACGGCCAGCTACCGGAGAGCTGGCTGACTTGATTGAACGCCTTGAGCTTCAGTTGATGGCAGACGTCGTCGATGAAGAGAAGCGGCACCCAGTTCATGGTGGGAGGAGAATCAGAGAATCCAGTTGAATGACGAGATCAACGGTGAAATGAAGGATTTATGATGAAAGAAGCAATGCCAGCATGCATCGCCGTACCGTGCGCATTGCTGCGCTCTGCACGACATGCTCGGAAATCATTTGAATGCGGAAGGAGAGCAGCCAACATCCACATTTTATCCAGAAATGTGGCGATGACAGAAATAGAGACATTTGCATCTGGAATGCGCTTGACAACACTTCTGGCACACGCTTCTTCCGGTATTGTAAGGCGACTTCAATTCGGGGAGCTCATCCAGATACTCAAATAGGTCGTCCGAGTAGATCTTCTCTTCGGCATTCTCGTAGTCGAAAGGATTCAGCAAGAGGCCAAAGTCAACAAGCAGAACAACAGCAGGCAGAAGAGCTTCATGGCGGTGATGGTGCGGCAGCTAGAGTTCCTGGCTCTATCGCAGTTTTAGGGCGGCGCGACAGAGTCGATTGCATATCAATATTCGGAGTAGACTCGTCGGTCTGCTTTCATTTCTCCTCTAGAAGACCAGAGCTCTACGAGCTCTGGTCATGCGGGGGCCCAGCTCAATTATACATAGGATAAGTTCAAACTTGTTGGAGAGGTGCTGGGTGACAAAGAAAGCTTCGCTTTGGGCTGATTCCAGGGCTACAACGTGCCTGTGGTTAACGTGCATGCGTGCTCGCCGCTCCGCGGCTCGGAGTCGACCGAAAACTTGCAAGCTGCGCTTCGCGCAGCTCGCAGATCACCTACAATCGCATGTTTATCGTGATGCGGTTCTGTCTGTCTGGGTTTGCAATATTCCAGTGAATCGGCCGGTGTCACTGCGAGACATGCGAGCGCGGCTGTTCGCGCGGTCAACTTGAACGGCTTATATCTTTGCGATGAGGCCGATTCAGCCCAAACAAAATGATAACTTTTGTGCGCCTATCCTTTTGCTACAACATGGCCAAATTTCAGCTCGATCGGAGCAATCCCCGAGCAGTTATTACTTTTCTAGACAGCGTGTTCAGAATTTTTTCATTTCCGCATTTTGAGCAACTTGTACGTATCACTTCGCTTCGCCTTCAACACAAAACACACGCAGCTTGACTTGAGCTCCAAAATGAGCTACAAAACTCCCCCGCAGCTCTCATCATTGTCCCGTTATTCACTCTTTTTCCCCAAAAATGCGACCGGTCTTCACTCGTCCACGAATAACACTTTGTGGAACACGGTGAAAATGATGTTTCCTTTCTTATATAAGAAGACCAGAGCTCTACGAGCTCTGGTCATGCGGGGGCCCAGCTCAATTATACATTGGATAAGTTCAAATTCATTGGAGATGTGCCGGGCGAAAAAGAAAGCTTCGCTTTGGGCTGATTCCAGGGCTACAACGTGCCTGTGGTTAACGTGCGTGCGTGCTCGCCGCTCCGCGGCTCGGAGTAGACGGAAATCATGCACGCTGCGCTTCGCGCAGCTCTCCAAGGCCTATCACCTACAGTCGCATCTTTCTCGCCGCTCTGCGGCTCGCAGTCAGATTGAGCTCGGCGCTTCGCGCCTCGCAAAGAGCCGTTCAAGGGAGGAAAAGACTGCTCACCGCTCCGCGGATCGCCTTCTCAGCGAAACACTGGTTACCGCACATGTGAGATGCGCAAACCCTGCGATTTCAGCATATGTACCATACTACGGGAACTCGGCGGCTTAACCTTGCGCAGCTTCACACCAATTGCCATTTCTTACAAAATGAACGCTTGCAAAGCGCGAATGTGATGCGGTTTTGTCTGTCTGGGTTTGCATATTCCAGTGAATCGGCCGGTGTCACTGCGAGACATGCGAGCGCGGCTGTTCGCGCGGTCAACTCGAACGGCTCATATCTTTGCGATGAGGCCGATTCAGCCGAAACAAAGCATAACTTTTGTGCGCCTATCCTTTTCCTACAACATGGCCAAATTTCAGCTCGATCGGAGCAATCCCCGAGCAGTTATTACTTTTCTAGACAGCGTGTTCAGAATTTTTTCATTTCCGCATTTTGAGCAACGTGTACGTATCGGATCGCTTCGCCTTCAACACAAAACACACGCAGCATGACTCGAGCTCCAAAATGACCTACAAAACTCCCCCGCAACTCCCATCCTTGGCCCGTTATTCACTCTTTTCCACCCAAAAAGCGACCGGTCTTCTCTCGTCCACGAATAAGATTTTGTCGAACACGCGAAAATGATGTTTCCTTTCTTATATAAGAACTGCTCAGTCGTTTCCTAGACTCTCGACAACAGACAGAAACAGGCCGGCGATTGCACATAAACGATGAGGGCAAAGTCAACAACCAGAAGCAACAGAGCTTCTTTTCACCTGCGATCGCCACAATCGTGGAGTCGTTCCTGGAACGCGCTCTCGTGGGCGAACGGAAGCTATTCGTCTCGGAAAATGACAGTTTTGGTTAATTTCCAACTACAATCCTGGAAAGCGGGCGTGTGCGGCTAGGCGAATCCTTTAAGCGGAAAGCGCGCCCAATCTGACCCAAAGTCTGTTGAACGTACACAAATCACTCGCTCGCACTTGTTCCTCTCGTTCTGCTTCATGTTGCGGAACGGGAAGAAGCGCGTCTACTAAGAATTCCGACTTGGTCGCGGCGTCCGAGTTGCGGGGATATCCCACTAATGATTTGTATAGAGCGGGGGTTGTGACACCCTGTAATTTGAGAACTCGAAAAGGGGAACAAAAAACGTAGAGATCTTTATTGGTTCTCCGCAGTTAACAAGCGTCACCATCTACTCCACTCTCACGTATAACATGCCGGAAAGATGAAACAACGCAATTCGGAGATTTGAATCGCGAATCCGCCACGCATCCTTCTCTGAATCTGAATAGTCACGACATTCCGGACGCAAAGCGAGGATTCGGCTTTTGTCTAAATTTGTACCTGGGGCACTAATGCGGGCTCCTCGTTTCAATTCGCCCGCCACAGCGCGTTCCAGGAACAACTCAAACAGCTCGTAGTCGTCTTTCAGGACGTCAGAAGAGTACAATTCGTGGAATCTCGCTGAACTCACGAAGATCTTGAGCGTTTTGCCGAGGTTCTCTGCTTCCGGCCAGTTGTCAGCACCATACAATTTGAGTCTCTCGACGTTCCCGAGCTCCACTTGACGCGCGACAAAATCGCGTGACTCCTGGCCTTGTTGGTCGACGGTGATTTTGTTGAATCCGGGGCAATTCTTGAACGCGTTGAAGTAGATTCGATTATGAGCACTGGCGGCACCGTGCGGCGAGCAGCAATTTGTAACGAGATGCGCGACTGTCGGCAGGACGACGCGTTCAAATTCGCGCAAAGAAACGCGGTAATTAGAATAATCATAGTTAGGATGCGCATAGTTAAATGCAAGATCTGTAATTCGATCGAATTCCAAATTGAGGTCCGCAACGGTCACGTTGTGAGTTTTCCAAAGGCTATTCGAAGTGGTTTCCTGAAAGTTGTATCTCACTTCTTGATTGTCGTACAATTCGCATCGAAAGCCAAATTCTCGACGTTTCTTGTGGTGTTCAGCGCCAAACTTCGACCAGCTACCGGAGAGCTGACTGATTTGATGATTCAACGTTCGTCTGTTCAGTTGATGACAGACGTCGTCGAAGAAGAACAGAGGCACCCAGTTCATAGTTGGTGGGAGGAGAATCAGAATGATCGAATAAACGGTGAAATGAAACATTTATGAGGAAAGAAGCAATGCATCGCCGTACCGTACGCATCGCTGAGCATCGTGCAATTTGAGTTGAATTTACTTCAAAATTAACCTCTGAGATTTCACATTAAATTCTTCTAAAAATCCAATCGCTGTAAGACCACTGATTTTCCAGTACAGTAAATGTAGGATCCCCAATAACTTTTATATCTGAGTTGTCCTACAAATATTCTGTAAGCGCCATCTTGGTGGGAAGGGTCGCAAATGAGAAAAAAACTGAGACTTTTGAAAAGAGTGAAACAGTTTTTATTATTCGTTTCGCTAGGGTTTTCCTGTTTAGCCCTCCGGTTTTTTTAAAAACATTTCTCGTTGTGACTCCAATAACGGAAAACTCGAACCCGATAACGGACACGTCGGTGAAGAATTCCTAGCGTTTGAGACCGCACATGTGAACTAGAGCTGCCGAATTGATTGACTACGCAGCGCAATTCGAAGATTTGAATCGGGAATCCGCCACTCGTCCTTCTCTGAATCGTAGAAATCGGAACCGAAAGTTTCCGAAAAAAAGCGGAAAAATCCCGCACCGAACATCTCTGGCCAACACCCAAATTCTTGTTCTTTCGTGTCGCTGTTAGGTCATCAGAAAACGGTCCTGTCGTACTATTCCGGACACGCTATCACATTGTCAATCGCAATCTATCGCTTGAGTCGATGTGGCACAGTGCATCTAAAGCCTCTCTACTGCACTTTCAATTCCAATTCTAACATTCCTAAAGTTTCTCTCGTCTAACTCTTGTACATTTGGAACGTTTTGCATTTTGAGAGTTTAGGAGAGCAGCCAACATCCACGTTTTATCCAGAAATGTGGCGATGACAGAAATAGAGACATTTGCATCTGGAATGCGAGTCTGGAATGCGCGAGGAACGAAAAACGTAGAGATCTTTATTGGTTCTCCGCAGTTCACAAGCGTCACTCTCTACTCCACTTTCAATTCCACTTCTAACATGCCGGCAAAATGACTATGACGCTGACGCTGATGCAACGCCGGTGGCAGTGGCACGATGCCGGTGGCACGATGACTCAACGCAATCCGGAGATTTGAATCGGGAATCCGCCACTCGTCCTTCTCTGAATCGTGACGGCATTCCGGATGGAGGGCGAGGAGTCGGCTTTTGTCTAAATTTGTACCTGGGGCACTAATGCATGCTCCTTGCTTCAATTCGTTCGCCACAGCGCGTTCCAGAAACAACTCAAACAGTTCGTACTCGTCTCTCAAGAGGTCAGGACAGTACAATTCGTCGAATCTCGCCGAACTCACGAAGATCTTGAGCGTTTCGGCGAGGTTCTCCGCTTCCGGCCACTTGTCAGTACCATACAAATAGAGCCTCTGAACGTTCCCGAGCCGCACTTGACGCGCGACAAAATCGCGTGACTCCTCTCCTTGTTCTTCGACACTAATGCTGTTGAATCCGGGGCAATTCTTGAACGCGTTGAAGTAGATTCGATTGTGGGCGCTGGCGGCAAGGTACGGCCAGGAGCAGTTTGTAACGAGAGGCGCGACCACGCGTTCAAATTCGCGCAAAGAAACGCGGTGATTGTTAGGAAACGCAGATTCACATGTTAAATACGTAATTCGATCGAATTCTAAGTTGAGATCCGCTAACGTCATTCTGTGGGAACGCAAATCGTTATCCCGAAGGTCGTAACTCACTTCCTGATCAGATAATCTGCATCGAAAGCCAAATTCGCGTCGTTTCTCGTCGTGTTCAGCGCCAAATTTCGACCAGCTACCGGAAAGCTGACTGACTTGATCGAACTCTGGTTTTTGCAGTCGGTGACAGACGTCGTCGAAGAAGAGAAGCGGCACCCAATTCATGGCGGGAGGAGAATCCGGTTGAATGATCCAATCAACAGTGAAAGGAAGCATTTATGGGTTAACAAGCAATGCCAGAGAGCATCGTCGTATCGTGTGCATCGCTGCGCTTTGAACTGATCGCTTCTAATACACGCTGATCGTCAGATGCACGGATTTCTCGATCCTTCCAACTAAAACTAATCCATACAGTGGTTTAAACAGGGCTTAACTTAAGCCTAAAGCATTTTTTCATAAAAACATAGCGTTTTAATATTTTTCCCGTAACAGCATCGATTTATGTAAACGCGTTCATCAGATCTTTTTGCTTTTATTTTATTGCTATTTGATAGCTTTATAGCTTGCTTAGTTAAGCTAAGCTTAGCTAAGGACATATTTGAAGGTTCCAAACACGAATCATTGCAGAAATACGTCAGCAATTAAGGTTTTAGAGTCAATAATCGGAGTGCACAGCGACTTTATTGGGATGCTGGGAAGCTTCCCACCAGCGACTGGAAAGCGCAATGCTTCCTACTTTTATAAAACCAACATTTGCGTGTGCGGTTAGGCGAATCCTTTCAGCGAAAAGCGCACCCAATCTGACGCAAGGCCACGGACATCGTTCCAAAAAAGTCCCTGATTGTTGTGAAATTTCGTGTACCGCCACCGTACGGTTGTGCATTGACCCGCGATGGGTTTTCTGGCTGTTTCCGGCCGTTTCACGTGATTCTGATGGCATGAGAGTTCCTCGCGACCTCGAATTAGTCCAAACGATCACGGAAACACAGAATTGTGGCCGTTTGGCTAAGAAAAGCACAAAAATTGCTTCTATTTTTTAAATTTTGCCATTTTCTGTGTTTCCGTGATCGTTCTGGGCTTTCCTCTTATTTTCGTAACTCAAGCCTGCGCTGTCCTATGAAAATCATGAAAGCAGCATCTTGGTGGTCCGATTTGGTGGCGGTACACGAAATTTCAGAAAAATCGGACTTTTTTTGGAACGATGTCCGTTTCCCTTTAAGTTATTTTGCAAAGACTTTTTGTTTTTCAACTCCATTTTGTCTCTGTTGTCCCGCGCAAAATACTTCATTTTCGAGAGTACAGTAGTTACTATTATCGCATTGCTTTTTTGGAGAAGGCAAGATGGCTAAAAAAATTCCAAACTGACAACTTACAGAACAGCTTGCAGTTCGAAGCAGCAGGAAACAGAATTTTTCTGGTCAGTGCGCCCAACTGGGACTGGAGTGGACCACTGGAAGGTCAAAAAGAAGTAAGAATTCTAGCAAAGTGTTACGGACGACACTTGGGTCCCGGAACGACTGCCCTGCGGCGGTGGCAGACTGAGTAGCATTAGGCCGCGTCAATTGTTTGGCAGCTATAATCGACGCGTGTTTCGTAAGTTTCTTTTCGTTCATTGTTACGTGTACATAGTGTTACGCTCTCCGCCTCGAGGTGATGCTCACTCGCGATGTAGTCGGGCAGTTGCTGCGGCCAGAAGTTCACATCGGCTTGCTCCACGCACTGATTTTTGGATTTTGCGAATTTTCTGTTTTTCCAGACTGCGTGTTGCGGGATAATTCCAACTTTTCGCGTTGTCGATTTGTCGCGTCTTTGTGGTGGTCGTTTGAGGCGCACAATTTGTCGGAGCCGGAAACAAAGCGCGTTTTGTCTGTTTTACCTTTTGAATTTTTGTTGGAGTCGGTGTCCTGTTCAGTTTCGGTCGGTCTAATCAATCGTTCTTCATTTGTCTGGCTATTTTCAGACTAACAAGATGCCAATGTACACGGCACAAGCCTTGAACATCGTATGGACTCTGAAATTCAAGTTGCGCTTAGCCTGGGATAACCCAGGTCCGAACATGGTGAACAGCCTCTGGGGATTGTCCATTAAGGAGCTCCGAACACCTACCGGTCGCAGTAAGGCGGTCCAAGTGAAGTGAGTTGAAGTATTATGTATTCCTTAAAAATCCTGTTTCTCTTTAGCGGAAAAAAGTACGCGATTTCGTGGTATGGACTTCTGAATGAATCCTACGACGAATTGACGCTTGAATCGATGTTGGTCGGTATGGCCGCGGTCGACGGAGTCAAACCTCCTGGGCTGAATGATTGGCTGAGAGAATATGACGTTGAAAACGCGGAAATCAACCTTGAAACAATTCTCCAAGTCGGTGTTTACATGTTCAAGCGCCCGCATGACATCAGAAAAGCCGATTTGGCGAAGGTGGAGAAAGTACTGATGAAGATCTCCAAGTCTGCGGATACGCAGACCGTTCAACAGAGCGCGAAGCCGTTGCGGGAACTTCGAGCGTATGTCGACGAGCATTTTGGAGTTCTCGATGAGAACTTGGAATCTCTGAACAATAAAATCGATCGGTTAGTTTTAGTTTTCCTCACTTCACCTTTCGTTAAATTTTAGGATTATTAAGTTACTTCTCTCGAACACTTCTCGTAAGGCATCTCTGAAGCCGGAAAGCCGCAGCCAGGGCACTTCTCAAAACTCCGTTCAGCCGTTGCAGTCGGCGGCATCGTAAGTTCCGCAGATGCTTAGACCGCCTCCAATGTTTCACTTCCAGTCTCAAACTTCTTGCGCCTCAAATCCAGCAGAAAGATCCGGATCCAAAAGAAGTCCATCAGGTGATTGATGCACCAGGCGCCCCCCGTCAACCTCAAGAAGAGAATTCCCAGACAATCCCAGGCCTCAAGAAGAGCGTTCCCAGATCGTCCCAGGTCTCAATCCCAGGTCGTCCGCGTCTCACTTCTCGTAAGGCATCTCCACTGAAGCCGGAAAGCCGCGGCGTGGGCACTTCGAAGAGCTCCCTTCAGCCGTTGCAGTCGGCGGCATCGTGAGTTCCTCAAATGCTTAGCAAATCTCAAATGTTTTACCTTCAGTTCCCAAGTTGCTGCGCATAAAATAAGTGTATTGAACAAGAGGAAAAGCGACAGTGGCTCTCCTAAGAATGCTCAGTCGTCGCAACCGGCGTCGAAGAAAAACCGCAGCTCTCGTCAGCCGTCGCCGTCGGCGGCTAAGTAAGTTCCGAAAATGCATAGAACGGCTCGAATGTTTCACTTCCAGTGTCAAAGTTACTGCGCCTCAAATCAAGCAGAAAGTTTCGGATCCAAAAGAAGTCGATCAGGCGATTGATACACCAGGCGCCCCCCATCAACTTCAAGAGGAGCAGGAAACTGAGCCAACGACCTCCAGCAAACCTAAAAGGCGTAAACCGATCAACGCAAAGTACAAAGTTTGCCCTCTTCTTTGTTTCATTTTGTCTATTTAGGCAAATGGCCGGTGTTGAGCCGATCACCGATGAATTGACATTGAGCAAGCTCGCACATTGTGACTTGGATGAACTCTGTGTAGGAGCCAAAGTTGTGTTGAAGCGCCGCTCGCAGCACCACGTTGCAACGGTTTTCGAAATTGCTGCGGGAGGATCAATCTCTCTTCAATTCGGCAGCGGAGTCGAAACAGTTTGCACGGCAGATGACGTTTTGCTTGATGACCGCCGTCTCTGGGACAATTGAAGATTTAAGAATTTGCCCGGAAAATTGTATTAAATGATGTTGTTCACAGCCGTCGATTACGACGGTCAATAAATAATATCAGTCTGCGTTTCGTTTTCGTGCTTTACGCCCTAAGATCATCTCATCATACTTAGCACGGTATTCGAATTATGCAAGTTTGAGGTAATCTTAATCGAGTGGCGTTTATCACTTGAACGAGAACTGGTCAGATCTGGTCAGAGGGTTTGAACTAATGGGCCTTGAACAGAATTCATTTGCGCTCATTCAGAACGATTGTATAAAATGTTTTCAACTTGATGGTGAACACGATGCACGATGGTCAAAATCTCACAGAAGTCCTGAAATCCGCAGATTCAGACTATTCCGCTTCAACAGTTTATAGGTCAGTTGGGTACCGGTGTGTACCGGCTATTTCAGTACCGGTACCCAATTGACGGGTACTCAAATGGCCGGTACTCATATAATCTGACCCAAATAGTCGTCGATACGATGCAAGCAAGTCCTGCAAACCATCCGATATGACACTGGATCCATTACACGTGCGACGAAGACGTACCATGCGGCTACGACGGCGATCTTTCGGCGTCCACAACCGCGATACGATTGCAATGAATTCGACAAGCGTGACGTACTCCACTCCACCCATTTTCGTGATGCGCGAGGTCTCAGAAGCCGCCGGCACTCAGATCTGAAGTGCAGAGCGACTTGCGGACGTCAGACAGCAGACGAAGACGTGCGCACTGCAGAATGACGGTGAATTGCAGCGTTAAACTTCATCGCCCAGTGGATTGCAGCAGCAATGCCAACTTCGGTGCACACAGACCATGTCTTGGCGATTCTGGACAGAAAATCGACCTCGGCCTGACTCCAAATCGCACAAGTCATAAATACGCGATGAGTTGGTCTTTGCGCTTGTCTGCTCGTCCGCAGTCTTCCCGAATAATGCCGAAATTAACAATAATGAACACCCTGTAACTTCAGAGCTAGCAAAGGGGAAAGAAAGTGAAGAGATTACTTCTGTTTATTGGTTCTCCAAAGTTCACGTTACACTCTACTTCACTTCCAATCTCATTCTTGAAATGTCGGAATCATGACGCAACGCAATTCGGAGATTTGACCGGGGAATCCGCCACGCATTCCTATCGTTCTTGAATTTTCCTCCTTTCTTTCTTTCGTGCTTTGCGGCCTTTCTTAAATAGACACGATATTCAGGACACAAAGCGAGGAGTCGTTTTTTGTCTAAATTTTCGGCTAGGGTAATAATGCGGGCTCCTCGTTTCAATTCGCTCCATAGAGCGCGTTCCAGGAACAACTCAAACAGTTCGTAGTGATCTCTGAAGAGGTCAGAATAATATAATACGTGGAATCTCGTTGAACTCATGAAGATCTTGAGCGTTTCGGTGAGGTTCTCCGCTTCCGGCCACTTGTCAGTACCATACAAGTTGAGCTCCTGGACGTTCCCGAGCCGCACTTGACGCGCGACGAAATCGCGCGATTCTTCGCCTTGCTCTTCGACGGTAATTTTGTTGAGTCCGGGGCAATTCTTGAACGCGTTGAAGAAGATTCGATTTTGGGCGCTGCGTTGCGGGGAAAGGAACCGCCAGGAGCAGTTTGTTACGAGAGAAACGACGGTCGGCAGGACGACGCGTTCAAATTCGTTTAAAGACACGCGGTGATTATAATATGCAGAGCCACATGCAAAAGACGTAATTCGATCGAATTCCAAATTGAGATCCTCGACCGTCACTTCGCGAGAATACGCCCGATCGGGTTCCCAAAGGCTGTAGATCACTTCCTGATCCTGATCAGATACTCTGCATCGAAACCTAAATTCACGTCGCTTCTTGTGGTGTTTTGAGCCAAATTTCGACCAGCTACCGGAGAGCTCACTGACTTGATTGAACGTTTGTTTGTTCAGTCGGTGACAGACGTCGTCGATGAAGAGAAGCGGCACCCAGTTCATGGTTGGTCGAAGGAGAATCCAGTTGAATGATCCAATCAACGGTGAAATGAAGCATTTATGGGTTAACAAGCAATGCCAGAGAGCATCGCTTTACCACACGCATCGCTGCGCTTTGAACTGATCACTTCAAACACACGCTGATCGTCAGATGCAGGGAATGTCTCGATCCAACTATCCAAGTCTAGTAAATGAGTGAGTGACTTAAAATGGTTTAAACGATTTAAATTTTAAATTTTTGTTCGTGGAATTTTCAAGGACATAGGAATCATCATATATTGATCAAAAATCAAAAAATGACGCTATTCTCGTTATTGTCCTTGCCGAGAGCCCCTGTAATCCGATGCGGTGAGGCGCGCGCGTATCACTTGGCTCCTGCCCCGACAGGTACGATATTTTGGCTCCCTCCGTGCGACTACGTGAACGTCCGCTTGCTCACATTGATTTCACACATAAACACTTGAATTTCCCGATGATCGCGTCATTCAATCGGGGTCTCCTTCCGCCGTGAACTGGGTGTCGTTCCGCTTCATCGACGACGTCTGCCATCAACTTCAATTCTGGTCGTTGAAGCAAGCTAGACTGCTATCTGACAGCTGGTCCAAATTTGGCTCTGAACATTGCAGAAAACGACGCGAATTTGCGTTCAACTGCAGAGTGGACGACAAGGATGGCGAATATTTCCTCGAGAAACTCTTCTTCTTCGAAGAGGTGAAGATCTGCGATCTCAACTTGGAGTTTGATAGAATTACATCTATAAACTGCGATTCTGCGGATCCCCGGGAAGTTCCTGTTTCATTAGACGAACTGCAACTCGACGTCTTTCCAACCGTCGCGTCCCTCGTGGCAAACTGTCGCTGGCCCTATCTCAATCCTGAGCACAGCGCCCAAAGTCTGCTGTTCTTCAAGGCGTTCCAGAATTGCCCCGGATTCAACGACATTCACGTCAGAGAAGAAGGAGAGGAGTCGCGCGATTTCGCCTCGCGACAAGTGGACCTCGGGAACGTCCACACACTCGATCTGCAAACCTACTTGACGAATAGTTGGCCCGTGCCTGAAAACCTCGCTCAAACGCTCAGGACGTTTGTGAATTCGGCGAGATTCAAAGGATTGTGCGTTAATCACCGCATTCCAAACGACTTTGAGCTGGTTGAGTTGTTCCTGGAACGTGCTTTGGCCGGCGAACTGAAGGAGGGAGCGCGCATTCGGATAGAAAGCATCACCTTTGCGAAGAGCCAACTCGGCGCCCTCCATCCGGAACATCGTGAAGATTCAGAGGAGCTCGCTTGGCGGATTCCAAACTCGAATAGAAAGGTGCAGGACGCGTGGACAGCGTCAGAGCACAGCTTTTATATTGCTCTGCTGGATGTGAACACAGAGAAAGAGAGAGCTGATAACGCGTCTTGCAATAATCTGTGAATTTAATTCTTTGTTAAATAAAGTTAAATACAGCATCAGACGTTAGGCAGTGTTCCGAGCGACAACAAGTAGCGGGTTGTGTAATGGTCGTACACACATACTTTTATTTTCAACATCTGTTATTTTGTCTTTATATGGGAGCAAAATTTTGTTCGATACAACTGAAGTTTAACTAGTTCTATGGTGGGTTGTTACCGGGGATTCCGATTCCAATATAGACACAACTGTACATGTATTCTTAAAATAGGTTTGCGTCTGAATCTCCGATGTCGTTTCGCATTTTTTGTTACATGCATGCGTAGAGTTTCTGACCTGATCCAGTTGATTGGACATTTTATTCATGATTTCCTCTTCACGTTGCTTTTCATATTCTAACAGTTCGTCATTTTTTTTTCATTTTCAGTTACTTTGGCTCTTTTACGGTGGAGAACAGCTTGTTTGTTGACGGCTTTCTTCGGTTAAACGCAAATTTACCTCAATGTTAAGGGTTATTATTCGGATATATTCTTCCACCATGGTTTTCTTGATAGTAATTTACATTTATTAGAATTGCTTTGCACGGAATGAAGATAGCGTTTGCGTCTGCAGGTAATGCCACCGATAATTATTATACACAATATTGTGAATTTTGTGACTTTTTATCGTTGTCGGCTTCGTCTTCTGATTCATGGGAGCGGCTGGGAACATAGGGGTCGTATTCATTGTTGTATCTCCGTGAACGAGTTTCCTCTTGTTCAGCTCTCATTTCTGTAGTTACTGAATCATTTTTTTAATTATTTTGGTAAAAAGTTGCTTCAAGACTTGCAAAGGTCTTCAAGAAATTCCTCTTCGTCTTCTTGGCTAGTTGACTTTTATCAGATTCTGATGGAGTACTGATGTGTGATGAGGACTGCGATTTTACAGATAGGTTATCAGATTCATCGCTGCTTGAGATCGGCTTGTAAACGGTATCATCATTAGCTACAACATTACATAATTACCGATGCACTAGATAATAATATTTTACTTTGACACTGTGAATCAGCGCTACGTCTGTTTGACAATAAACTCTCCTAGACTGCTGCTGTCTGTATCCGAGGAATCTGAGATATCGGATTCCATAAGTTCCTTAGGAACCGGTTCCGAGCTAGTTTCACGAGATTTTTCTTCTGGTGCTGGAGATGTACATGAAGATTCTGATGATGATGACAATGAGTCCGAGGTGCTTGTTGTTCGGCTGCTCCTTGAAGGGTTCGTAGGTTTCTTCACAACTTTGTTTGTTCTGAAATTGAAATTTGCATTTTACACACGGTTATACGTGTTGACAACATTCTAACAGCTAATATCTATTCTACATTGATAACAACATCATGGGACAATACGGCTTCTATGTGAGATATTTGTTCGGATAACGCCTTCCATTCTTTGCTGCTGTATCCCGTTACTATTTCATCCATTAGAGTCAATTTACGCAGCCATTCTTTTATATACAAGTATTGTTGTTCTCCGAATAATTCCTTGCTTTTCGTTTCGGTTACACTAAGGATCTTCTGCATATTTAAGCAATGCTTTCGGACAACTGCATGGTTAATTGTTATTTGCCGCATTTTCTTATCTAAAAGTGCGGTTATACTTTCTCATTTTTAATTTTCAAAATATAACCGTTGGTCGTTGGTTATAATCACTGTTAGACATAAATGGGTTTGCTGATAAGAACAATTTAAAAACAACAACAACAACAATTTTCTGTAATTTTCGGAATGCATTATGTATTTAAAGCAAATTTAAACTTTTTTGAGGAAGTCTAGTTGGGTTTCTAGTGCGGCGTGGAGTAGTTTGAGCGGTTCTCGATCGGCCGCGACCGTTAACTGCTTGTACAAACTAAAATTAAATATCAATTACGTGGTTAAAGTATTCAGTGATTTGAGCTGCTCGGCTAAAGTAAATTCTGGTCGGCTAAACTTCCATGGTCGGCTAAAATACAGCTTAGCCGGCTAAAGTACACTAAAGTGGGTTATTTATGCTGATTCATCCGTTCCATTATTCAAACATGTTTTTCCACTTTTTCCATTTTTGTCCACTAAAATAAATATATTATAATACGAATCATATAATAGTTAGACTTACCTAACTCGTGGACTTCAAAGTCAGTAGCTTTGTCTTTCAGTTTGGAAATAAATTTTTTTGGAAATCGTTTGGAAATCTTTTGCATTAGTGGAATTTGCTTCCATTGCTTGCTTCCAATTTGCTTCCAGTGGAAGAGCAACGGCAACTTCGCTGCACACGGACCATGTCTTCGCGATTCTGGACAGAGAATCGACCCCGGCCTGACTCCAAATCGCACAAGTCATAAATACGCGATGAGTTGGTCTTCGCGCTTGTCTGCTCGTCTGCAGTTTTCCCAAATAATGCCGAAATTAACAATAATGAAAATCCAATTTCCGATCATAATTACCGATGCTATTTTGTGAAGAGTTTGTCGATTACATGGTTCAGGAAGATCAATTAAACTTTCGTTGACAAGAGCTTTTTCGCGCAATAGAACATTCGCAACGGTTGTGGTGAACATGACCTGAAATTAGTAGTCTGAAATTTAACTTTATTTATGTGTTTCGAGCGTCTGATTAAAAGTTAAATAAAGCGTGCAAACAACTTAACTACACTAACTACGCGCCAGTACGACACGTGTCTTGGTGCGCTTTGGCGGATTCCAAACTCGACTCGCAGAATTTCAGAAAATCAATCAGATAGTAATTTGTATATTTGGGTTGTTTCGTGTTAAGAGTACTTTAACATCTCATGTCAGCGTGTGTGAACCTCTATTTAGAGCTACGAATAAAGTCCTTTTCACCTGGGATTTCGAGTTGTTATTTCTACTATAACACGTGTTAGCGTTCCGTTTGCGATGCGTTGAATAGCAAGCATTGCTTGCTCGCATTGCTTGCTCGCATTGCTTAGTGCGCATATACGCTTCATTCCAGCACAGCGCTTGTCATCTAGCGAATTCTCCTCCCACCATGAATTGGGTGCCGCTTCTCTTCATCGACAACGTCTGCCATCAACTGCCATCCAGCGCGTTGAAGCCAGTGAGCGCGCTCTCCGGCACCACCTGGTCCAGCTTTGGCTATGAACATTGCGGAAAACGACGCGAATTTACGTTTGGCTGCAGAGTGGAAGACCAGAAATGCAATTATATCTTGGAAAACTGCTATGAACCGAGTGAAGAAGTGAAGGTCAACGACCTGAATTTGGTGTTCGACAGATTCACGCATTTCGCGTTAGATCGGACGTGTCGTGAGTCAATTCACCAAAGAACCCCTGTTTCCGTGGACGAACTTCAACACGTTGTCCTCCCAACCATCGCCTCTCTCGCAACAAACTGTAACTGGTCGGATCTGGATCTGAAGCAGACCGAACGGAATCGAATGCTCTTAAAGGCGTTCCAGAACTGCCCCGGATTCAACAAAATTGGAGTCCACGACGATAAACTGAGCGAAGAGTCGCGTGATTTTCTTGAGCGTCAGGTGGAGCTCGGGAACGTTGAGTCGATTACCATGCATATTGCAACGGCGCGAAAGTGGATTGAGGCTGAAACACTCGCCAACACTCTCAAACTGTTTGTGAGTTCAGCGAGATTCAGAGAATTGATCGTTTTCGACCAATTGCCAAACACCTTCGAGCTGTTTGCGTTGTTCCTGGAACGCGCCATCGCGGGCGAGCTGAAGAAGGGAGCGCTGATTGTGATTATAGGTGTCAGCGACGTTGACCATAATCGTCTCAGCGCTCTTCACCCAGAACACCGCGAAGGCTCAAAGGAGCTCGCCTGGCGCATTGCAAACTCAAATCGCAGAATTGTGGAAGATCAGTCAAAGGGTATTTTGTATTATTTTGGTGGTGTGGTGTTAAAAGTACTTTAACATCTCATGTCAACGTGTGTGAACTTGGATTCAGAACTAAAAATAAAGTTTATTTCGTATTTTTAACGAATACCGCTTCCACGTTTCAAATCGCAGCTGATGGCAGGCGTTATCGATATTAACCTAGTTAACATCATACAATGTGTTGAATTGATTTTCTATTTTTTGATTTTCTACACTAAAAATCCCGTATTCACCAAGAAATTGCTAGAATATCTTGGATCGATACTCGATTTTGACAGGGTTCTGGTCTAACTAAGACAGAACAGCACTGAGCAGTGATAATATTGCGTTGTCTCGTTAGACAGCCGGGCCCGAGCGCTTCGGAATCAAACTACAAACAATGATGATATTTTTACCGGATTTGTTTGTGGATAAGCTGTCGTCTGTTCAGCGGTCGATCCGTCAGCGGTCGATTTGTCAGCGGTCGATTCATCTCGTCCAATGGTTGATGACAGGAGTCTCGAACGAGCTGGAGGCTGTTCTTCGCATAAAATGCCAGTGAACCAACGCCCCTAAACTTTAAATATTTAATTAGTCGCAAAGTACAGATATAGTGATTAAATACCATTTCTCGACGAATGAGTGCTTGGGTTTCGCGCTTACGCCTCTCATCCATTGGATGAACCGGTCGGAACTCATGAAGGTTTCTGACGCGGGTCAGACGTTGAAACAGGTTGTACCGGATCTGCCAGATGTACGAGAGGAAGGCCGCTTGACACATTTGACGAAACGTGAAGTGCGGCGTAGACTGGTGTACGCGGTGCTCCCTGGCGAAATCGGCAATACTCTGCATCTGTTCGGTGACAAGTCCTCTTCATCTTGTTCCGATGGATAGATGCGTTCGGGGACTGGCCGCCCATCACGAAGGCTCTACACGTCAACCATCGAGTCAAAATCGGCTTCGGAATCAAACTACAAACAATGAGGATATTATTTTAAATGTAGACTTCGAAAGGTTACCTCGCGGGGAAGGCGTTCGAGATAATTAACGCTGCCGGGAAAGCGGATACTATCGGATACTTGTTCGCCTCGTTCTGCTTCATGTTGCGAAACGGGAAAATGCGTACCGTCTCAAATGCTACTCGATCCATTACACGTGCGATGAAGACGTACGGCGACGGAAACGACGGCGATCTTTCGGCGTCCACAACCGATTGCAATGAATTCGACAAGCGTGACGACATCCACTCCACCCATTTTCGTGATGCGCGAGATGACAATTCTCAGAAGCGCACTCTGACGTGAAGTGCAGAGTGACTCGCGGGCGTCAGACAGCAGACAATGACGTGCGCACTGCAGAATGACGGTGAATTGCAGCGTTAAACTTCATCGCCCAGTGGATTGCAGCAGCAATGCCAACTTCGGTGCACACAGACCATGTCTTGGCGATTCTGGACAGAAAATCGACCTCGGCCTGACTCCAAATCGCACAAGTCATAAATACGCGATGAGTTGGTCTTCGCGCTTGTCTGCTCGTCCGCAGTCTTCCCGAATAATGCCGAAATTAACAATAATGAACACCCTGTAACTTCAGAGCTAGCAAAGGGGAAAGAAAGTGAAGAGATTACTTCTGTTTATTGGTTCTCCAAAGTTCACGTTACACTCTACTTCACTTCCAATCTCATTCTTGAAATGTCGGAATCATGACGCAACGCAATTCGGAGATTTGACAGGGGAATCCGCCACGCATTCCTATCGTTCTTGAATTTTCCTCCTTTCTTTCTTTCGTGCTTTGCGGCCTTTCTTAAATAGACACGATATTCAGGACACAAAGCGAGGAGTCGGTTTTTGTCTAAATTTTCGGCTAGGGTAATAATGCGGGCTCCTTGTTTCAATTCGCTCCACAGAGCGCGTTCCAGGAACAACTCAAACAGTTCGTAGTGATCTCTGAAGAGGTCAGAATAATATAATACGTGGAATCTCGTTGAACTCATGAAGATCTTGAGCGTTTCGGTGAGGTTCTCCGCTTCCGGCCACTTGTCAGTACCAGACAAGTTGAGCTCCTGGACGTTCCCGAGCCTCACTTGACGCGCGACAAAATCGCGCGATTCTTCGCCTTGCTCTTCGACGGTGATATCGTTGAATCCGGGGCAATTCTTGAACGCGTTGAAGAAGATTCGATTTTGGGCGCTGCGTTGCGGGGAAAGGAACCGCCAGGAGCAGTTTGTAACGAGAGAAACGACTGTCGGCAGGACGACGCGTTCAAATTCGTTTAAAGACACGCGGTGATTATAATATGCAGAGCCACATGCAAAAGACGTAATTCGATCGAATTCCAAATTGAGATCCTCGACCGTCACTTCGCGAGAATACGCCCGATCGGGTTCCCAAAGGCTGTAGATCACTTCCTGATCCTGATCAGATACTCTGCATCGAAACCTAAATTCACGTCGCTTCTTGTGGTGTTTTGAGCCAAATTTCGACCAGCTACCGGAGAGCTCACTGACTTGATTGAACGTTTGTTTGTTCAGTCGGTGACAGACGTCGTCGATGAAGAGAAGCGGCACCCAGTTCATGGTTGGTCGAAGGAGAATCCAGTTGAATGATCCAATCAACGGTGAAATGAAGCATTTATGGGTTAACAAGCAATGCCAGAGAGCATCGCTTTACCACACGCATCGCTGCGCTTTGAACTGATCACTTCAAACACACGCTGATCGTCAGATGCAGGGAATGTCTCGATCCAACTATCCAAGTCTAGTAAATGAGTGAGTGACTTAAAATGGTTTAAACGATTTAAATTTTAAATTTTTGTTCGTGGAATTTTCAAGGACATATGAATCATCATATTGATCAAAAATCAAAAAATGACGCTATTCTCGTTATTGTCCTTGCCGAGAGCCCCTGTAATCCGATGCGGTGAGGCGCGCGCGTATCACTTGGCTCCTGCCCCGACAGGTACGATATTTTGGCTCCCTCCGTGCGACTACGTGAACGTCCGCGTGCTCACATTGCTTTCCCACATAAACACTTGAATTTCCCGATGATCGCGTCATTCAATCGGGGTCTCCTTCCGCCGTGAACTGGGTGTCGTTCCGCTTCATCGACGACGTCTGCCATCAACTTCAATTCTGGTCGTTGAAGCAAGCTAGACTGCTATCTGACAGCTGGTCCAAATTTGGCTCTGAACATTGCAGAAAACGACGCGAATTTGCGTTCAACTGCAGAGTGGACGACAAGGATGGCGAATATTTCCTCGAGAAACTCTTCTTCTTCGAAGAGGTGAAGATCTGCGATCTCAACTTGGAGTTTGATAGAATAACATCTATAAACTGCGATTCTGCGGATCCCCGGGAAGTTCCTGTTTCATTAGACGAACTGCAACTCGACGTCTTTCCAACCGTCGCGTCCCTCGTGGCAAACTGTCGCTGGCCCTATCTCAATCCTGAGCACAGCGCCCAAAGTCTGCTGTTCTTCAAGGCGTTCCAGAATTGCCCCGGATTCAACGACATTCACGTCAGAGAAGAAGGAGAGGAGTCGCGTGATTTCGTCTCGCGACAAGTGGATCTCGGGAACTCTCCATCGACGAACAAGGTCTATCGCTTAACTCTTGGTTTATTCGCTTGAAGGTGGATATCGACAGAGCAAAACACGGAGGGAGACTGGGATTGGGAAAGTAGCTCTTCTCGTCGATCTAACGAGTAGGGCCGGCCTGGTTGCTTCGTGCTGACCGCTTAAGTAGCCTCCGGCTCTCCTGGGCGGGTCGTGGCTACTGTGCGCGGCGCGGCTCGCGTTGCGGTCTCTTCTGGCCGCGGTGCGCTAGGAACTCTTCGCGCCGTTGTACGGTGACCTCTTACACCAACCGTCGGGATTCCTTTGCGCGCCTGCCATCTCTCATCCGGGCCGCTTGTGCGCTTCCCAACGGATGATTGATGAGCGCCGCTTGGGCTCACTTATCCGCCGTTTTCCTCGCCTTGGCGATTACGGTACCTCCGACCTTCACAGTTACACTAATGATCTTCTGCATATTTAAGCACTGCTTCGAACAACTGCATGGTTAATTGTTATTTGCCGCATTTTCCTGATCTAAAAGTGCGGTTATACTTTCTCATTTTTAATTTTCAAAAAATAACTAAACGGATTAGCCGTTGGTAATGGCACGCACTTGGTCCCGTTTTATTTGCACACCGTTCACGTCTTGGCAAGAAGCTTGTTGCTTTTGTGTTCTCCAACGTTGAACTCACAGCATCACAAAGCACTGACAAGCAGAAGGCGTTGCGTTATTCAGTTGAATCATCCTCCCATCATGAACTCGAAGCCCTATCGCTTCATCGATGAAGTCTGTCATCAGCTGCGATTCCCGGCGTTCTATAAAATCGGAGACCAGTTTGGGGCGATGTCCGTGTCCCTTTAACGCAGCTGAGTGCGAGTGTTTCTCGTTGGTGTGTGCAGCTCTTTTTCAAACTCATGTGGTTGCGGCATCAATTCATCGTTATTCCTTCAACGGCACTTGGAAAACGCCTCGGCACTTGGAAAATGCCAAAGTCTATCGGTTATAGCAGTCCAGTGTGAAGGCGACAGAGAGCAGAGAGGTCAGAGAACAAAATAGTGTTAGTGTTGCATCTGCGATGCGCTGAATAACAAGCAATGCGTGCTCGCATTGCTTAGTGCGCATATACGCTTCATTCCAGCACAACGCTTGTCATGTTGCGAGTTCTCCTCCACCATGGACTGGGTGCCGCTTCTCTTCATCGACGACGTCTGCCATCAGCTGCCATCCAGCGCGTTGAAGCCAGTGAGCGAGCTCTCCGGCACCACCTGGTCCAGCTTTGGCTCCGAACACTGCGGAAAGCGACGCGAATTAACGTTTGGCTGCAGAGTGGAAGACCAGCAATGCGACTATTTCTTTGAAAGACGTTATGCAACGAGTTTCTCCGAACGTGTAAAGCTTTGCGATCTTAATTTGGACTACGACAGATGCACTATTTCTGCGTACGAATTGAACGATCTTAAATTTGGTCGATGTACCCTTGTTTCCGTGGATGAACTTCAACGCGTCGTCCTCCCAGCCATCGTGTCCATCACATCGAATAGCAGCTGGCCGCGCCTCGATCGGCGCCCAGAATACAGCGCACATAATGAAATTTTCTTGAAGGCGTTCAAAAACTGCCCCGGATTCAATGAAATTCATGTCGTAGACCAGAGCAAAGATTCTCGCGATTTTTTTGACCGGCAGTTGGAGCTCGGGAACGTTGAGTCGATTTATGTGCACAATCAATGGCCAACCGTTTGGATAGAACCTGAAAAACTCACCAACATTCTGCAAAAGTTTGTGAGTTCAGCGAGATTCAAAGAACTTCTTGTTTATGTCGAATTGCCAAACACCTTCGAGCTGTTTGCGTTGTTCCTGGAACGCGCTATCGCGGGCGAGCTGAAGGAGGGAGCGCGGATTATAATTCTAGGTGTCAGCGAATTTGACAAAAATCGTCTCAGCGCTCTTCACCCAAAACACCGCGAAGGTTCAGAGGAGCTCGCCTGGAGCATTCCAAACTCAAATCGCAGAGTTGTGGAAGATCAGTCAAGGAGTATTTTGTTTTGTTTAGGTGGTTTTATGTTAAGAGTACTTTAACATCTCATGTCAACGTGTGTGATTTCTCGATTTAGAACTACAAATAAAGTTTATTTCATTTTTGTGATTTCGTGTTGTTGGCGAATACTGCTTTAACGGGACTCTAACGAAGCCTAAGCCTAAGCGTAGCTGGGTCGAGCTTCCTCAGCATCAAGCGGACCTTGACTTCGTCGGTGAGTCCCGCTGCGTCTTTCTCGAAGACAGTTCGATGGCGGTCGTACCATCGATCAAAGGTTGCGTCCATATCCTCTTCGTACGCAAACATGTCCATTCCACGAGCCAAGATGTCGACGGCGTTCACGTCCAGTTTCGGTGCCACGGCGGTACTAGTCGTAGTACTTCTTCCAGCGGTAGCTGCGTTGCCATTCGAGTTGTTCATTAACTGCTGGACGGCTTCTCCCAGCTGCTTCAAGACTGCTCCTTGCTTCAGCAGTTGCGCGGCGATATCGGTGGCATCGTCCCCCATATCGAGTTTCGTAATCCTTGATCGCCACTGTTAGATCCTCAGGCGTGAGAGATCTACGAGTTGGTTTTGCGAGTACCTCAAATATGGGTAATTAAACCTTTATGCTTTTCAAGTATAAAGCGCGTAACAACAAATCAATATCAACAAACAATATCGCATCAATTACGAAAGTATTACAAGAGATCAGTGATCACCGCGATCACTGATTTTGGGCCCGCGACGGCGTTGCTCATCGACGACGGTGGATCCAGGGTGATCGCTGCGAGACCCGCATCTTTGAACATGACGATGCGTTCTCTGCACACAACAGTTGAGATTCCTAATATTGAAGGTATATACGATGTAGGCGACTCTTCGTTCGTTGCCATGATAGCTCACTTGGGAGAGCGTTAGACTGAAGATCTAAAGGTCGCTGGTTCGATCCCTGCTCGTGGCATTTAACTTTTTGTTTTGTTCATTAGCTGCTATTGTCGTTCCGACTGCACTTTTGGGATTCTTAGCCCTCGAATTATATTTCCATAGTTTCCATAGCTCTCTACAATCTTATTAACATGGGTTCCCATGTTTTGTCCGTTGTCTTTGTCGCTCTGATCTTCCCGCGCTTATGCGTTCATCCGCTCAAATAGATCGAAACGAGAATCCAAAGGATTTGATGCACGCGCATCCAACGGAGACCGAGAAATACTGATTTCAAAAATACCCCTCTTGTTGGTCATGGTTTCCTTAGTCCGAAGCTTCCGGAGTCCGCCGAACGCGTTTGCTGACTATCATGACACCAACTATGCAGCAACCAACCTGTAAAAACGCACAAAAAACCAAACATATGCACCAAAATCACCCTAAACAACAGTAACTTTTGAAAACGGAGAGCCCTGTCTCCATTCGGTGCAACCGGGCGCGAGTTCGAACATGTTTATTGGTTCTCCAAAGTGCACTGAGATGATCTGCTCTACAGTGCGATGCTTAGCGCGGCGAGACCACCGTGGGACCTGCGGCGCAGTGAGGTGCGTTACGAGCATCGCGTGATTTGCAGAAGTGCCTAGACATGATTTTCGGGCTTCGTGTAACTCGTACCGGCCCCCGCAAACAAACGTGCTTCGCAGAACTATGCCTAGTCTGTTTATTAGTTCTCCAAAGTTCACTGGCGTTACACTTACTCCACTTCCAATCTCATTTTTAAAATGCCGGAACAATTCGTATCATGACGCAACGCAATTCGGAGATTTGACCGGGGAATCCGCCACGCATTCCTATCGTTCTTGAATTTTCCTCCTTTCTTTCTTTCGTGCTTTGCGGCCTTTCTTAAATAGACACGATATTCAGGACACAAAGCGAGGAGTCGGTTTTTGTCTAAATTTTCGGCTAGAGTAATAATGCGGGCTCCTCGTTTCAATTCGCTCCACAGAGCGCGTTCCAGGAACAACTCAAACAGTTCGTAGTGATCTCTGAAGAGGTCAGAATAATATAATACGTAGAATCTCGTTGAACTCAGGAAGATCTTCAGCGTTTCGGTGAGTTTGTCCGCTTCCGGCCACTTGCCAGTACCATAGAAGTTGAGCCTCTGGACGTTCCCGAGCCGCACTTGACGCGCGACAAAATCGCGCGATTCCTGGCCTTGTTCTTCGACGGTGATTTCGCTGAATCCGGGGCAATTCTTGAACGCGTTGAAGAAGAATCGATTTTGGGCGCTGGCGGCAAGGTAAGGCCAGCAGCAGTTTGTAACGAGAGGCGCGACTGTCGGCAGGATGTCGCTTTCAAATTCGCGCAAAGAAACGAGGTGATCAGAATATTCAGAGTTAAATGCAAAATACGTAATTCGATCGAATTCCAAATTGAGATCCGCTACCGCCACTATGCGAAGATTTGCCCGATCCCTCACTTCGCAACTCACTTCCTGATTAGATACTCTGCATTGAAAGCTAAATTCGCGTCGTTTCTTGTGGTGTTTTGAGCCAAATTTCGACCAGCTACCGGAGAGCTGACTTACTTGATTGAACGTTTGTTTGTTCAGTTGATGACAGACGTCGTCGATGAAGAGAAGCGGCACCCAATTCATGCTGGGAGGAGAATCCGGTTGAATGATCCAATCAACGGTGAATGAAGCATTTATGAGGTAAGAAGCAATGCCAGCATCGCCCTACCGTGCGCATCGCTGCGCTTTGAACTGATCACTTCAAATACACGCTGATCGTCAGATGCAGGGAATTTCTCAATCCAACTATCCAAGTTAGTGGCTTAAACAGTAAAATGGTTTAAACGATTTAAAATTTCAAAAATGACGCTATTCTCGTTATCGCTTGATGGCTCCTCCGTGAAATCCGATGCGGTGAGGCGCGCGCGTATCACTTGGCTCCTACCCCGACAGGTACTATATTATCTCGCCCTCCGTGCGACTACGTGTGCGTCCGCGTGCTCACATTGCTTTCCCACATAAACACTTGAATTTCCCGATGATCGCGTCATTCAATCGGGGTCTCCTTCCGCCGTGAACTGGGCGTCCCTTCTCTTCATCGACGACATCTGTCATTAACTTCAATCCTGGTCGTTGGGGCAAGCTTGACAGCTGGCCCAAATTTGGCTCCGAGCACCTCGGGAAGAGACGCGAATTTGCGTTTGGCTTCAGAGTGGACGGCAAAGAAGGCGCCTCGAGAAACTCTTCTTCTTCGAAAAGGTGCGATCTCAACGTGGAGTTTGAAAGAACTATAAACTGCGATTCTGTGGATCCTCGGGCAATCGCGGTTTCAATGGACGAATTTCAAAACGACGTCTTTCCAACCGTCGCGTCCCTCGTGACGAACTGTCGCTGGCCCTATCTCAATCCTGAGCACAGCGCCCAAAGTCTGCTGTTCTTCAAGGCGTTCCAGAATTGCCCCGGATTCAACGACATTCACGTCAGAGAGGAAGGAGAAGAGTCGCGCGATTTCGTCTCGCGACAAGTGGATCTCGGGAACGTCCACACGCTCGATCTGCAAACCTACTTGACGAATAGTTGGCCCGTGCCTGAAAAACTCGCCCAACCGCTCAGGACGTTTGTGAATTCGGCGAGATTCAGAGGATTGTGCGTTAATCACCGCGTGCCAAACAACTTTGAGCTGGTGGGGTTGTTCCTGGAACGTGCTTTGGCCGGCGAACTAAAGGAGGGAGCGCGCATTCGGTTAGAAAACATCACCTTTGCGAAGAGCCAACTGGGCGCCCTCCATCCGGAACATCGTGAAGATTCAGAGGAGCTCGCTTGGCGGATTCCAAACTCGAATCGCAGAATTGTGGACGCATGGAGAGCGTCAGAGCACAGCTTTTATATTGCTCTGCTGGATGTGGGCACAGAGAAAGAGAGAGCCAAGAACGCGTCTTGTAATAATCTGTGAATTTAAGCGATAGACCTTGTTTGTCGCTGTCTTTGAGCGTTTCAGCCTTAGACCGATAACCACTCGCTGCTACCAGTGAAGGGATAACGCACCGTTGTCCCTCAAGACGTTGGTGTGGTTATCGGTCTAAGGCTGAAACGCTCAAAGACAGCGACGAACAAGGTCTATCGCTTAACTCTTGGTTTATTCGCTTGAAGGTGGATATCGACAGAGCAAAACACGGAGGGAGACTGGGATTGGGAAAGGAGCTCTACTCGTCGATCTAACGAGGAGGGCCGGTCTGGTTGCTTCGTGCTGACCGCTTAAGTAGCCTCCGGCTCGCCTGTGCGGGTCGTGGCTACTGTGCGCGGCGCGACTCGCGTTGCGGACTCTTCTGGCCGCGGTGCGCTAGGAACTCTTCGCGCCGTTGTACGGTGACCTCTTACACCAACCGTCGGGATTCCTTTGCGCGCCTGCCATCTCTCATCCGGGCCGCTTGTGCGCTTCCCAACGGATGATTGATGAGCGCCGCTTGGGCTCACTTATCCGCCGTTTTCCTCGCCTTGGCGATTACGGTACCTCCGACCTTCACAGTTACACTAAGGATCTTCTGCATATTTAAGCACTGCTTCGAACAACTGCATGGTTAATTGTTATTTGCCGCATTTTCCTGATCTAAAAGTGCGGTTATACTTTCTCATTTTTAATTTTCAAAAAATAACTAAACGGATTAACCGTTGGTAATGGCACGCACTTGGTCCCGTTTTATTTGCACACCGTTCACGTCTTGACAAGCAGCTTGTTGCTTTTGTGTTCTCCAACGTTGAACTCACAGCATCACAAAGCACTGACAAGCAGAAGGCGTTGCGTTATTCAGTTGAATCATCCTCCCATCATGAACTCGAAGCCCTATCGCTTCATCGATGAAGTCTGTCATCAGCTGCGATTCCCGGCGTTCTATAAAATCGGAGACCAGTTTGGGGTGATGTCTGAGTGCGAGTATTTCTCGTTGGTGTGTGCAGCTCTTTTTCAAGCTCATGTGGTTGCGGCATCAATTCATCGTTATTTCTTCAACGGCACTTGGAAAACGCCTCAAACCAATTGCCAAAGTCTATCGGTTATAGCAGTCCAGTGTGAAGGCGACAGAGAGCAGAGAGGTCAGAGAACAAAATAGTGTTAGTGTTGCATCTGCGATGCGCTGAATAACAAGCAATGCGTGCTCGCATTGCTTAGTGCGCATATACGCTTCATTCCAGCACAACGCTTGTCATGTTGCGAGTTCTCCTCCACCATGGACTGGGTGCCGCTTCTCTTCATCGACGACGTCTGCCATCAGCTGCCATCCAGCGCGTTGAAGCCAGTGAGCGAGCTCTCCGGCACCACCTGGTCCAGCTTTGGCTCCGAACACTGCGGAAAGCGACGCGAATTAACGTTTGGCTGCAGAGTGGAAGACCAGCAATGCGACTATTTCTTTGAAAGACGTTATGCAACGAGTTTCTCCGAACGTGTAAAGCTTTGCGATCTTAATTTGGAATACGACAGATGCACTATTTCTGCGTACGAATTGAACGATCGTAAATTTCATCAATGTACACTTGTTTCCGTGGATGAACTTCAACGCGTCGTCCTCCCAGCCATCATGACCATCACATCGAATAGCAGCTGGCCGCGCCTCGATCGGCGCCCAGAATACAGCGCACATAATGAAATTTTCTTGAAGGCGTTCAAAAACTGCCCCGGATTCAATGAAATTCATGTCGTAGACCAGAGCAAAGATTCTCGCGATTTTTTTGACCGGCAAATGGAGCTCGGGAACGTTGAGTCGATTTATGTGCACAATCAATGGCCAACCGTTTGGATAGAACCTGAAAAACTCACCAACATTCTGCAAAAGTTTGTGAGTTCAGCGAGATTCAAAGAACTTCTTGTTTATGTCGAATTGCCAAACACCTTCAAGCTATTTGCGTTGTTCCTGGAACGCGCTATCGCGGGCGAGCTGAAGGAGGGAGCGCGGATTATAATTCTAGGTGTCAGCGAATTTGACAAAAATCGTCTCAGCGCTCTTCACCCAGAACACCGCGAAGGTTCAGAGGGGCTCGCCTGGAGCATTCCAAACTCAAATCGCAGAATTGTGGAAGATCAGTCAACGAGTATTTTGTTTTGTTTAGGTGGTTTTATGTTAAGAGTACTTTAACATCTCATGTCAACGTGTGTGAACCTGGATTTAGAACTACAAATAAAGTTTATTTCATTTTTGTGATTTCGTGTTGTTGGCGAATACTGCTTCAACGCTTCAAATTGCAGCTGATCGCAGGCGTTATCGATATTAACTTCATGCAATGTGTTGAATCTCAATTTTCCACACTAAAAATTGCGTAAATTTCAGTAATTTTCAACAAAAACACCCCACGGATTGTCCAGAACCTCGTTTACTCCCCCACGGCCGATTGAAACGAACTTTTTCAGACGATAAGATGCAGAATTGAGGAAGATCAGTCAACGGGTGTTTTGTATTATTTTGGGGGTGTGGTGTTTAAAGTACTTTAACATCTCACATCAGCTTGTGTGAACCTGGATTTGGAACTACAAATAAAGTTTATTTCGTATTGTTAACGATTCCTCCAGTGGCCCTGAGGTGGGTTTCTCTTTGATGTGTGTTGGATACCCGAGAGCGGAGAGTCTGACGAAATTTATTTTGACATGAGTCGTCTCAGCGCTCTTCACCCAGAACACCGCGAAGACTCAGAGGAGCTCGGCTGGCGGATTCCAAACTCAAATCGCAGAATTTCAGAAAATCAATCAGATAGTAATTTGTATATTTGGGTTGTTTCGTGTTAAGAGTACTTTAACATCTTATGTCAGCGTGTGTGAATCTCTATTTAGAGCTACAAATAAAGTCCTTTTCACCTGGGATTTCGAGTTGTTATTTCTACTATAACACGTGTTAGCGTTCCGTTTGCGATGCGTTGAATAGCAAGCAATGCGTGCTGGCGTTGCTTCGTGCGCATATACGCTTCATTCCAGCACAGCGCTTGTCATCTCGCGAATTCTCCTCCCATCATGAACTGGGTCCCCTTTTGCTTCATCGACGACGTCTGCCATCAACTTCAATTCTGGTCGTTGAAGACAGTGAGCGCGCTCTCCGGCACCACCTGGTCCAGCTATGGCTCTGAACATTGCGGAAAACGACGCGAATTTACGTTTGGCTGCAGAGTGGAACCCCAGAAATGCAATTATTTCTTGGAAAACTGTTATGAACCGAGTGAAGAAGTGAAGGTCAACGACCTGAATTTGGTGTTCGACAGATTCACGCATTTCGCGTTAGATTGGACCTATCGTGAGTCAATTCACCAAAGAACCCCTGTTTCCGTTGACGAACTTCAACACGTTGTCCTCCCAACCATCGCCTCTCTCGTAACAAACTCTAACTGGTCGGATCTGGATCTGAAGCAGACCGAACGGAATCGAATGCTCCTAAAGGCGTTCAAAAACTGTCCCGGATTCGACAAAATTGGAGTCCACGACGATGAACTGAGCGAAGAGTCGCGTGATTTTCTTGAGCGGCAGGTGGAGCTAAGGAACATTGAGTCGATTACCATGCATATTGCGCGAAAGTGGAGTGAGCCTGAAAAACTTGGCAACACTCTCAAACAGTTTGTGGGCTCAGCGAGATTCAGAGAATTGATCGTTTATGACGGATTGCCAAACACCTTCGAGCTGTTTGCGTTGTTCCTGGAACGCGCTATCGCGGGCGAACTGAAGGAAGGAGCGAAAATTGTGATTATAGGTGTCAGCGACGCTGACCATAATCGTCTCGGCGCTCTTCACCCAGAACACCGCGAAGACTCAGAAGAGCTCGCCTGGCGCATTCCAAACTCAAATCGCAGAATTGTGGAAGATCAGTCAAAGGGTATTTTGTATTATTTTGGTGGTGTAGTGTTAACAGTACTTTAACATCTCATGTCAACGTGTGTGAACTTGGATTTAGAACTACAAATAAAGTCCTTTTCAACTCTCATTTATTTGCTGTTGACTTTGTCTACCGCTGACTAAAAATACCGCAAATTTGAGTGATTTTCAACCAACATACAAGGTCGTCGTCAAGGGAACCTCGCTGACTGCCCACATACATTGAAGTGGAATTTCCCGGTCAACTTGGCGCCGCCGACTAGGCGCCAGGACAACTTGGCGCTGGACACTGGCGCGCTGGCGCGGAAATTGACCTGCTTCGGAAATTTCCTGACTGTTCATGTTGAGACCAAGAAATCGCTAGAATATCGCGGGTTGATACTAGATTTTCAGAGTTCTGGCCTAACTAAGACCTAACAGAACTGGGCTGTTATAATACCGCGTTGTCTCGTTAGACAGCCGGGCCCGAGCCCTAGTTTATAACCCAACGACGGCTAGTTGAAACTGTGAAAAGAGTTCAATCAACGTGAACCTCGCGCAAACAAGCGATGCGCGTCCGCATCGTTTTCCCACCAAAAATGCTTGAATTCGGTCACGGTCTCCGCATTCACCAGAAATTCCCTCCCACCATGGACTGGGTCCCCTTTCTCTTCATCGACGCCGTCTGTCATCAACTTCAATCCAAGTGGTACAATCAATTCAGCCAGCTATCGGAGCACTGGTCAGCAGTTGGCGCCAAACACAAGGAAAAGCGACGCGAATTCAGATTTGCGTGGAGCGCGAATGATCAGGAAGTCAGTTACTTAGTGAACATTGAAACATACACAACGACTACGTGGCCACAGCCTGAAGAACTCTGCAGAACGCTTACAAATTTTGTAAATTCCGCGAGATTCAAAGGATTGTTCGCCTTCGTCCGCGTGCCGAACGACTTTGAGCTGGTGGAGTCGTTCTTGGCGCGCGCTATGGCCGGCGAACTGACCGTAGGAGCGTGCATTCGGGTAGAACAAATATCGTTTGCGAAGAGCCAACTCGGCGCTCTCCACCGGGAACAGCGTGAAGATTCAGAGAATCTCGCCTGGTGGATTCCAAACTCGAATCGAAGAGTTCAGGACGCGTGGACAGTCCATTCTCGCTACATTGCGCTCAGCGTCGACCGAGTGGACCGAGAACGAAACTTTTGATGTTGGGTGTGTGGATTTTAAGTTGAGATTTCTAATAAAATGAATTTAAACCCAAAATATTCCACAGTTGTAGCCTTCGATGAGACTTCCTTCTGATTGATTGTACGCATTGAAGGTATATACGATGTAGGCGACTCTACGCCCGTTGCCGTGATAGCTCAGTTGGGAGAGCGTTAGACTGAAGATCTAAAGGTCGCTGGTTCAATCCCTGCTCGTGGTATTTAATTTTTTTGTTTTGTTCATTAGCTGCTATTGTCGTTCTGAGTGCAATTTTTGGGATTCTTAGCTCTCGAATTGTATTTCCATAGTTTCCATAGCTCTCTACAATCTTATTAACATGGGTTCCCATGTTTTGTCCGTTGTCTTTGTCGCTCTGATCTTCCCACGCTCATGCGTTCATCCGCTCAAATAGATCGAAACGAGAATCCAAAGGATTTGATGCACACGCATCCAACGGAGACCGAGAAATACTGATTTCACAGGTACCTCTCTTGTTGGTCATGGTTTCCTTAGTCCGAAGCTTCCGGAGTCCGCCGAACGCGTTTGCTGACTATCATGACACCAACTATGCAGCAACCAACCTGTAAAAACGCACAAAAAACCAAACATATGCACCAAAATCACCCTAAACAACAGTAACTTTTGAAAACGGAGAGCCCTGTCTCCATTCGGTGCAACCGGGCGCGAGTTCGAACATGTTTATTGGTTCTACAAAGTTCACTTTACTCCACTTCCAATCTCATTTTTAAAATGCCGGAACAATTCGTATCATGACGCAACGCAATTCGGAGATTTGACCGGGGAATCCGCCACGCACTCCTATCGTTCTTGAATTTTCCTCCTTTCTTTCTTTCGTGCCTTGCGGCCTTTCTTAAATAGACAAGATATTCAGGACACAAAGCGAGTAGTCGGTTTTTGTCTAAATTTTCGGCTAGGGTGATAATGCGGGCTCCTCGTTTCAATTCGCTCCACAGAGCGCGTTCCAGGAACAACTCAAACAGTTCGTAGTGATCTCTGAAGAGGTCAGAATAATATAATACGTAGAATCTCGTTGAACTCAGGAAGATCTTGAGCGTTTCGGCGAGGTTCTCCGCTTCCGGCCACTTGTCAGTACCATACAATTTGAGTCTCTGGACGTTCCCGAGCCGCACTTGACACGCAATGAAATGGCGCGATTCCTCGCCTTGTTCTTCGACACTAATGATGTTGAATCCGGGGCAATTCTTGAACGCGTTGAAGAAGATTCGATTTTGGGCGCTGGCGGCAAGGGACGGCCAGGAGCAGTTTGTAACGAGAGAAGCGATTGTCGGCAGGACGTCGCGTTCAAATTCGCTCAAAGAAACGCGGTGATCAGAATATTCATAGTTAAATGCAAAAGACGTAATTCGATCGAATTCCAAATTGAGATCCTCGACCGTCACTTCGCGTGGATGCAAAAATTCGGATTCCAGAAAGCTGTAGATCGCTTCCTGATCCTCATTAGATACTCTGCATTGAAATCTAAATTCGCGTCGCTTCGTGCGGTGTTTTGAGCCAAATTTCGACCAGCTACCGGAGAGCTGACTTACTTGATTGAACGTCCTGTGTCTCAGCTGATGGCAGACGTCGTCGATGAAGAAAAGCGGCACCCAGTTCATGGTTGGTGGGAGGAGAATCCGCTTGAATGATGAGATCAACGCTGAAATGAAGCATTTATGGGTTAACAAGCAATGCGAGAGAGCATCGCCTTACCACGCGCATCGCTGCGCCTTGAAATGATCAATTCAAATACACGCTGATCGTCAGGTGCAGGAAGTTTCTCAAACCAACTATGCAAGTCTAACGCAAAACAGTGGCTTAAACAGTAAAATGGTCGGGGTTTAAATTAAAAAAAACCGATTTCAATTTTAAATTTTTGGCGGTGGAATTTTCAAGGACATATGAATCCTCATAAATTGATCAAAACTCAAAAAATGACGCTGTTCTCGTTATTGCCCTTGCCGAGAGCTCCTCCATGTAATCCGATGCGGTGAGGCGCGCGCGTATCACTTGGCTCCTGCCCCGACAGGTACGATTTTTGGCTCCCTCCTTGCGTCCGCGTGCTCACATTGATTTCACACATAAACACTTGAATTTCCCGATGATCGCGTCATTCAATCGGGTTCTCCTTCCGCCATGGATTGGGTGCCGCTTCTCTTCATCGACGACGTCTGTCATCAACTGCCATCCAGCGCGTTGAAGACAGTGAGCGAGCTCTCCGGCACCACCTGGTCCAGCTTTGGCTCCGAACACAGCGTTAAGCGACGCGAATTAACGTTTGGCTGCAGAGTGGAAGACCAGAAATGCGACTATTTCATCGAGAACCGTTATGAAACGGGGTTGTCCGAACGTGTAAAGGTTTGCGATCTTAATTTGGAGTACGACAGATGCACTATTTCTGCGTACGAATTGAACGATCGTAAATTTGGTCAATGTACCCTTGTTTCCGTGGATGAACTTCAACGCGTCGTCCTCCCAGCCATCATGTCCATCACATCGAATAGCAGCTGGCCGCGCCTCGATCGGCGCACAGAATACAGCGCACATAATGAAACTGTTTGTGAGTTCAGCGAGATATAGACAATTGATCGTTTTTGACCAATTGCCAAACACCTTCGAGCTGTTTGCGTTGTTCCTGGAACGCGCCATCGCGGGCGAGCTGAAGGAGGGAGCGCTGTCGGCAGGATGTCGCGTTCAAATTCGAGCGAAGAAACGCGGTGATCAGAATAATCATAGTCAAATGCAAAAGACGTAATTCGATCGAATTCCAAATTGAGATCCGCTACCGTCACTACGCGAGGATGCGCCCGATAGGGTTCCCAAAGGCTGTAGCTCACTTCCTGATTTCCGTGCAATTCGCATCGAAAGGCAAATTCGCGTCGTTTCTTATGGTGTTTTGAGCCAAATTCCGACCAGCTACCGGAGAGCTCACTGACTTTCCAGAATATATGTTTGTTCAGTCGGTGACAGACGTCGTCGATGAAGAGAAGCGGCACCCAGTCCATGGTTGGTGGGAGGAGAATCCGGTTGAATGATCCAATCAACGGTGAAATGAAGCATTTATGGGTTAACAAGCAATGCCAGAGAGCATCGCCATACCGTGCGCATCGCTGCTCTTTGAGATGAACGATTTTAAAGGGACACGGATATCGTTCCAAAAAAGTCTCAGATTTTTCTGAAATTTCGTGTACCCCCACCAAATCGACCCTCCCTACCAAGATGGCACTTACAGAACTTTTGTAAGACAGCCGAGTCCTGAGTTACGAAAAAAATAAGGGTAACCCTACATTTCCTAGAAATTCACTGGTCTTGGCGCGATTTGATTGCGGTCGTATATTACGGTAGCACATACAGTAGCACTTTGATACAGTAGCACTAGTACGGTAGCACTTTGACCGTTATTTGCCGAAAACGGCCATTTTCGGCCATTTCGAGTGATTCTGATGGCATGAGAGTTCTTCGCGACCTCGAATTGGTCCAGAACGACCGAGGAAACACAGAACTGTAGCCGTTCGACTGAGTAATCTCGTCAATGCCGGCAGAATCACACGAAACGGCCTGAAATAGCCAGAAAACGGCCAATTCCTTGAAAATCCGACCGCTATGAGACCACTGATTTTACAATAAATGTAGGATCCCCGTTAACTTTTATAACTCGAGACTGAGTTCACCAACGACGCGTGCGTACGCTTGCCTTTCTCCAAGCCGTTCGAGTAGCTCAGTCCGGCTTCGGCTGACGAGATGGTCGCGACCCAACCGCGGAATTTGAAGAACACAACGTTACCGACCAATTCGCTACAAACAGACATAGTCACGCAATTAAGCATACCGACCCACCAGTGTAGTCCATCCAATAGTTTCTTGGCGTCAAACATACCCGCCAATCCTTGCATGTTCTTCTGGGCTCGGAGACGTTTGTGAATCACGGCGGCTTGCCCGCGGCTCATGGATACGAGATTGCTTGCGTACGACGGAAATGTCGCGTACAGCTCCGGAAGATCCTTGAGTAGGCGGTGAACGGCGAACACGGCGGCGGTCGCAACCTTCCCAGCGAATCCCTCCTTCACCTTGGCCTGAGGCTCGCCAGCCATCGTTAGTTTATTAGTTACGCTGAAAGAACAAACAGTGTAAGGTTAAGTTAAGGAGCGCAAGTAGACGACCAACCGACCTGAGTGAGAACTTCACACGACTGAAGCCTTCTCAGACAACTGCCGGCTTTTATTCCGTCTCTCAAACCTAAGCTCCGGTCTTCGCCAAAGAAAACGAGAACAAAACCGAAAAAAAACGTAAAACGTCAGGGCAATTTACTGTTAAAAGCAACCTTAAAGGACCTAAACCGAATAAGCATTTATTCCTTCCAACGAACGCAACTATCACAGCATTCAGCAAAAAACAAAACAGCGACGGCTTCACTCAACAGCAGACCCCTCGCACGCCTGACAAATCCACATAAAATAGCTAGTTTCCTCTGTTGTCACACCTTGGCACGTTTCGTGATAGAAAGAGGCACAACGCGGACATCGAAGCGCAGGAGATTCGAGTGTGTTCTCTACCTGGAAGGCACCAAATCAGCGGCAGTCAAACAACAAAGTTATACCTCCCAGCAGCATGTTGCACAAATCTCCATTTCGAGTGTCGGTATATAGAATTCAGGATCGTCTCGAGTGGGAGATGGCGGCGGAGGAGATGACGAGTCAGGCGGTGACGACGGCAATGGCACCGACGATATCGAGGCAGCGCGGAGCGGACAAATGGGATGGAGAAGCGGTGATCGATCTGTCCGGCGCTCGGCGACGGCAGCCATACTGCGCTTCCTGCATGCTTCCGGCCCCCTACACAAACAGAAGTTAGAAATAAAAACGCATCACTTACTGAGCGATCAGTTCTCCCACCATTTGGTGCACGCGAAGTAACCCCTGCGGGGAAACATCCTTCAATAAGAACTGAATTGCCTCGACTGGCGAATATGCCCTCCGCAATTTGGCTGGAGGCGACCGCAGGAAATTTGCGTGTTCCTTCAGCTTCTGTTCGAGTTCTGCGAGCCATTCAATCATTTGCGATTCGGAGAAATCGGTGGCAACCCACGGCACCGCGCAGAAAAGCGCGCTGATTTTGAAAACGTCCGCCGATCGACGAAACGCCTGGTGCTGCAGGTGGCGGTCAGTGCACATCGATTTTGCCATCGCCAAACCTTCTTCGAAGGCTGCCTTCGCTTCAGCCATCGGAACGACAAGTAAAATTCCGCGCAGATCGACGCTAACATCACCGTCCGGGTTCTGTAGAATTGGCTTCGGGCAAGTCCTTGTACTGGACGCCCTTCCAATAATCCCAGGTCAGCTGGGTTCCAGATGCGACGTCCTTCGTGGTGACCAAGTAACCTGTCCCATTACGCTAAACGTTATTGTAGAATCACGCTATTTGGTAAGTTCACTAACCGACTGCACCTTGACATTGGCGAGCTGATGCGGTAAATGATTCAATCTGGCGCTCATTGGCAGTGTGTCAGCTGCTATCGGCACTCCATTGCCGATTTCCGCAACATTTGGAAACACAGCGAGATTGTTGTTTATCAAAAGAGTGTAGAAAGAGTTATTTTCTAAGTCTTCCACGGCAGCAATCATCCTATCCATGTCCATCTTCTTCGCGCGATGGCTCTTCCCCCTCGCAGTGTAATGGTAGCCCTGGTACTGCGACAACGTTGATCCACGAGGGATAGATCCTTGTGCAAATACACCGGTTCCCATCTCGCCGGCGTCACCAAGTACCATGGCGTACGAGCTCTGACCTCGTCGATTCCTGCAGCTAAGATTCTTCAGCGTTTTCTGATCATGCGAGTCTTGGGTTTCGACAACCTTCGGGATGTGCGCAGGGATTCTTACGGTGGCGCTTTGTGCTGCCTCATGGACAACCTTCGTCACTTCCTGGCCAACTGCGTCCGCATTCCTATCATCGGATTGAAGTACGGTAGGAATGAATCGCATTCTGTAACCAATTGGCATATTACGCAAAATAACATCACAGCGAGCTACAGTACACTGGGACGAAACCCATTCCGCACAAAGTACAACATATAAAGTACGCCGTCATAGTTTATTCAGTTATATGCTTAATCAGTGGGCTGAGCAGGAGCAGTAGGCGACCCTTCCGTGGCGCACTTCTTGGGACACGTAAAGTGACCAGCCTCGTAGCGCTGCCAAACCGTGCCCGAGCGGCCTCCACCGCAATACCTGTGGTACCAATGGTCACACGCCGCACATTTCATCATCAACGCGTCTGATCCTGCGACAATCTAAGAACCCAACAAATTAGAAATTGTCAAATGACATTGACGTACGATGTTGGTCTCGTAGTGGCAGGGATCTCCGTGGCATCGAACGTCCTCGAGTGGGGTGAGCGGTAGTTTCGCAGCCTTCGCAGGCTTCGCATCCTTCTTCACCGCGCCTTTCTTTGCTGGACCTTCATCAGTTGTTTCCGCTTCGCCAGTGGATTCAAAGTGCACAATCTGAAATACAACGTTTGCTTCACGCACATGAAAGATCTGAAACCTTCGCAGCCTTCGCAGCCTTCTTCACCGCGCCCTTCTTTGCTGGACCTTCCTCAGTTGTTTCCGCTTCGCCGGTGGACTCAATCTAAAATATAACGTCTACTTCACGCGCATGAAAGATCTGAAACCTTCTTAGGCTTCGCAACCTTGCGCTTCGCAGTTGCGGACGAGGCTGACGCGAATGTCCGAGGAAATTCGTCGGCAGGATCCTGGGCAGCACTAATTGGCGCCGCTGCTCGCTTTCTCGATGCACGGCTCTGGGTCTTCTTGGGCTTCCTTTCAAGTTCCTCAAGGTCCTTAGTAGGGGGCTTCTTGACGCGACGACTTCCTGGTCCTTCTCTCTTCACGAGCGGGCGGACAGAAACATCGAGGGCTGGCGAAGAGGCAAACGACCGGATTGAATCTGCTTACTCGGCTGAGTCGGCTGAGTCGGCTGAGTCGGCTCACTCGGCTCACTCGGAGTTGGCTCACTCGGCTAAGTGTTAGAGCGCAGAGTCGGTTGAATCGGCTCACTCGCGACAGAACCTCTGAAATTCAAACGGTGAAGCATGGAGCTAACGCATCACCACCTAACACTACAATCTGAGCCTATTTAGTCAGGATGAAAAAGTTGATGAACTTTTTTGACGAAATTTTGAGCTCCACTACTTTGCGCTAATTTCAACGGTGGAGGGTGGAGCTAACCCATCCCCACGTTACACTACAATCTGAGCTGAATTCGTGGAGATGAGAAAGTTGTTCAACTTGGAAATGTTGACGAAATTCTGAGCCCCACATACTTTGCGCTAATTTGAACGGTGGAGGATGGAGCTAGCTCATCCCCACGCAACACTACAATCTGCGCGTATTCCAAATTCACAAACCTTTCCTGCTCCTGGGCTTCGGTGTTCTCAACTTGGACGTTCGCAAAGTGTTCATCCCAAGAGATCGGCTGGTTACGACGACTTCCTTCTTCATCGAGCGGAACGTTGGGTCCTTCTGCCAGCTGTGGTTGTGGTTCAGGTGAGTTGCCATTCAGTAACTTTGCAAGCGCGGAAGCAAGCGTTGAGCCACTAAGAGCAGCCGACACACTGGGGCCTTCGCCACCAGATTCAACATCCTCGCCACCTTCAATATCCTCGCCACCAGCTTCAACATCAAGTTCTTCGTTCTCCGACAGGCGTCTGAGGGGCGAGATATCCGCGCACGGATTGGGATCCACAAAGTGAAAACTGCCAGGCGACGGTGTCTTGGTCAGAGACTTGCTCTTCTCCTTCGGCGACGGCGTGGGGTCCTCAAACTCACTTGTGCTCGAGCTCGAACTTTTAGGAGGCGTCTCCTTCTTGATACGTGGCATCGCCTGCACGTTCGCAGTCGGCTTCTTCTTGACTTGCACGCTCTCGATGTCTTCGTCTTCGTCGCTCGATTCAACAAACTTCCTAGATTTCGATTTCGGCGTAGCCTTCGCAACGGAAGTAGGACGAGAGACGGAACTGGGATCCACAATTCGTTGACGCCGACTTAAGAGAACGAGGAATAACAATTAAAAGATGTGACAAACCTGCGCAGAGTCGACAAAGCGGGGTAGTCGGACGAAGCACCAGGCTGCGGGTCTTCCGGAGACAGGAGCCAGCTGAGCGACTTCCGGTTGGTTCGCAATCATCGCACTAAAGAACGCCATGTGCTACGAAAAAATAATACTAACTCACTCGGTGACACGACGTCGGACTTGATCATTGAGTCGATTTAACCCGGTTCACGTCAGCTTCTCGATAAAAGCCCAAGCGCCCTTGATCAGCTGTTCGTCGGTGACGACGACCGTACGTGGCTGCTCCACCATACGTAAGATGTCCTCCTCGAGCAGCTCGAGCCACCGGACGAAGGTTTTGGGGTAAACCGAGGAAAGATCAGCGAAATTGAAGAAGGCCGAAACGAAGAACAGTCCTTCAAGAGATTCAGGACGCAGATCCGTCAAAGCATGCTCCCCGTCTGTAGCAGCAGTCATACCGGCCTGGTACTCCTTCACCGCGGTAGCCCAATCTAGACGGAGTTCGATGTTGCCAAGAGCAGCGTAAACGACGCCATCCTGTACGGCACTGAAGAGATTAAACAAATAACGATAATTAACAATTCTACTAACCAACTCGTCTTGGAGACAAACTTCCGCAGGTCCAGAGGCGTCTTGAAATTGACGATGTCGACAGCCTCCAACGACGCTTGAAGATCGTCCAGCTTCTTCCGGATGCGGCTTCGAACAATATCGGCGTCAGCTGCACCTCCTGCCAATTCATCGAATCGCGCCCGATCGTCCGCCAGCAGGCGATTCCCGAGCGCCAATGCCGCGCAGACAGCCCTACTCTCGAGCTTGCACCGGGTTGTAGGGATTCGGCGAGCACCCTCGCTATCACTATCCTCACTTCCCTTCTTCTCCTTCTTTACGCGACGAGGCATCAGATAGCACTAAACAGCGAAATAAAGCACGATAATGACAGATTCGACCGACCAGAACCACGACCGACCGCGAATGACCGCAGACACGGCACGATACGACAAAAACAGAAAACCAGACACGCATTCGAGACAGACACAAAAATAAATCAACGGAAGCACGGAGTTCCACCGGCTCGAGGCGACGCGAGTAATTTGTGAAAACGAAAACTGAACGAGCAGGAAAAGAATCACTGCGGCACTAATCGTTGTGGGACCAGATGGAAACGAACATCCATTATCTTTAACGGTGGAGGATGGAGTTACATGCTCCCCCCCCCCATGTCGCCCCCATGTCAGTTACATGTCTCTTCAAGACGCAGAATTTAAATTGATGCGCGGCATATGAGATTCCGCACGTAACTCGAGAAAATGGAAAGCTCGTACTTTGGAAGATGTTTTCAAGACGAACCTACATCATCAATTTTCAATTTGTCGTTAATTAAGTGCTGTTTTACCGGTATCGGTAAAGTAATAAGCAAGTTTTTTGGCTTGAAACATGCCATGCGAGCAGAAGGATCAGGAAACAGCCAGACAACGTCGTGTTTGGTGTAACTAAAGCTTACTCACGGGCATGTTGAATTCAAAAGTCTGAAACACCGGAATCGGCGTATTTCTTGACTCTTCGCACTTCAATTTACCTCGCATTTTCTTGAGTTACGTGCGGAATCTCATATATTTTTCCTCACTTCACTTTTCGTTAATTTTTAGGATTATCGAGTTGCTTCCTTCGCTCACTTCTCGTAAGGCATCTCAACGGAAGCCGGAAAGCCGCGGCTTGGGCACTTTTTCGAATTATGCAAGTTTGAGGTAATCATAGACTAGTAATCATAGACTATTATTCGGACTATTCCGCTTCAACAGTTTCGGGGTTATAGGTCATTTGAGTACCGGCTATTTGACTACCGCCTATTTGAGTACCGGTACCCAATTGACGGGTACTCACATGGCCGGTACTCATATAATCTCACCCAAATAGACGTCGATACGATGCAAGCAAGCCGTGCAAACCATCTGATATGACACTGGATCCATTACGACGTGCGATGAAGTAGGAAAACGGACCATGTGGAAACGACGGCGATCTTTCGGCGTCCACAACCGACTGCAATGAAAGCGACAAGCGTGACGACATTTTCGTGATGCGCGAGGTCTCAGAAGCGACCGGCACTCAGATCTGAAGTGCAGAGTGATTTGCGGACATCAGACAGCAGACAATGACGTGCGCACTGCAGAATGACGGTGAATTGCAGCGTTAAACTTCATCGCCCAGTGGAAGAGCAACGGCAACTTCGGTGCACACAGACCAAGTCTCGGCGATTCTGGACGGAAAAAGACTCCGCCCTGACTCAAAATCGCACAAGTCATCGCGATGAGTTGGTCTTCGCGCTGGTCTGCTCGTCCGCAGTCTTCCCGAATAATGCCGAAATTAACAATAATGAACACCCTGTAACTTCAGAGCTCGCAAGGGGAAAGAAAGTTAAGAGATTACTTTTGTTTATTGGTTCTCCAAAGTTCACTGGCGTTACACTTTACTTCACTTCCAATTTCACTCTTGAAATGTCGGAATCATGACGCAACGCAATTCGGAGATTTGACCGGGGAATCCGCCACGCATTCCTATCGTTCTTGAATTTTTCTCCTTTCTTTCTTTCGTGCTTTGCGGCCTTTCTTAAATAGACACGATATTCAGGACACAAAGCGAGGAGTCGGTTTTTGTCTAAATTTTCGGCTAGGGTAATAATGCGGGCTCCTCGCTTCAATTCGCTCCACAGAGCGCGTTGCAGGAACAACTCAAACAGTTCGTAGTGATCTCTGAAGAGGTCAGAATAATATAATACGTGGAATCTCGTTGAACTCAGGAAGATCTTGAGCGTTTCGGTGAGGTTCTCCGCTTCCGGCCACTTGTCAGTACCAGACAAGTTGAGCTCCTGGACGTTCCCGAGCCTCACTTGACGCGCGACAAAATCGCGCGATTCTTCGCCTTGCTCTTCGACGGTGATATCGTTGAATCCGGGGCAATTCTTGAACGCGTTGAAGAAGATTCGATTTTGGGCGCTGCGTTGCGGGGAAAGGAACCGCCAGGAGCAGTTTGTAACGAGAGAAACGACTGTCGGCAGGACGACGCGTTCAAATTCGTTTAAAGACACGCGGTGATTATAATATGCAGAGCCACATGCAAAAGACGTAATTCGATCGAATTCCAAATTGAGATCCTCGACCGTCACTTCGCGAGAATACGCCCGATCGGGTTCCCAAAGGCTGTAGATCACTTCCTGATCCTGATCAGATACTCTGCATCGAAATCTAAATTCGCGTCGCTTCTTGTGGTGTTTTGAGCCAACTGTCGACCAGCTACCGGAGAGCTCACTGACTTGATTGAACGTTTGTTTGTTCAGTCGGTGACAGACGTCGTCGATGAAGAGAAGCGGCACCCAGTTCATGGCGGGAGGAAGGAGAATCCGGTTGAATGATCCAATCAACGGTGAAAGGAAGCATTTATGGGTTAACAAGCAATGCCAGAGAGCATCGCTTTACCACACGCATCGCTGCGCTTTGAACTGATCACTTCAAACACACGCTGATCGTCAGATGCAGGGATTGTCTCGATCCAACATGAGTGAGTGACTTAAAATGGTTTAAACGATTTAAATTTTAAATTTTTTTTGTGGAATTTTCGTGGAATTTTCAAGGACATATGAATCATTATAAATTGATCAAAACTCAAAAAATGACGTTATTGCCCTTGCCGAGAGCCCCTGCATGTAATCCGATGCGGTGAGGCGCGCGCGTATCACTTGGCTCCTGCCCCGACAGGTACGATATTTTGGCTCCCTCCGTGCGACTACGTGTGCGTCCGCGTACTCACATTGATTTCACACATAAACACTTGAATTTCCCGATGATCCCGTCATTCAATCGGGTTCTCCTTCCGCCATGAACTGGGTGTCGTTCCGCTTCATCGACAACGTCTGCCATCAACTTCAATTCTGGTCGTTGGAACAAGCCAGACTGCTCTCTGACAGCTGGTCCAAATTTGGCTCTGAACATTGCAGAAAACGACGCGAATTTGCGTTCAACTGCAGAGTGGACGACAAGGATGGCGAATATTTCCTCGAGAAACTCTTCTTCTTCGAAGAGGTGAAGATCTGCGATCTCAACTTGGAGTTTCATAGAATTACATCAATAAACTGCGATTCTGTAGATCCCCGGGAAATTCCTGTTTCATTAGACGAACTGCAACTCGACATCTTTCCAACCGTCACGTCCCTCGTAACGAACTGTCGCTGGCCCTATCTCAATCCTGAGCACAGCGCCCAAAGTCTGCTGTTCTTCAAGGCGTTCCAGAACTGCCCCGGATTCAACGACATTCACGTCAGAGAAGAAGGAGAGGAGTCGCGCGATTTCGCCTCGCGACAAGTGGACCTCGGGAACGTCCACACGCTCGATCTGCAAACCTACTTGACGAATAGTTGGGCCGCGCCTGAAAACCTCGCTCAAACGCTCAGGACGTTTGTGAATTCGGCGAGATTCAGAGGATTGTGCGTTAATCACCGCGTGCCAAACGACTTTGAGCTGGTGGAGTTGTTCCTGGAACGCGCTTTGGCCGGTGAACTGAAGGAGGGAGCGCGCATTCGGATAGAAAGCATCACCTTTGCGAAGAGCCAACTCGGCGCCCTCCATCCGGAACATCGTGAAGATTCAGAGGAGCTCGCTTGGCGGATTCCAAACTCGAATCGCAGAATTGTGGACGCATGGAGAGCGTCAGAGCACAGCTTTTATATTGCTCTGCTAAATGTGGACACCGAGAAAAAGAGAGCCAAGAACGCGTCTTATAATAATCTGTGAATTTAAGCGATAGAACTTGTTTGTCGCTGTCTTTGAGCGTTTCAGCCTTAGACCGATAACCACTCGCTGCTACCAGTGAAGGGATAACGCACCGTTGTCCCTCAAGACGTGGGTGTGGTTATCGGTCTAAGGCTGAAACGCGCGCCTGCCATCTCTCATTCCCAACGGATGATTGATGAGCGCCGCTTGGGCTCACGTATCCGCCGTTTTCCTCGCCTTGGCGATTACGGTACCTCCGACCTTCACAGTTACACTAAGGATCTTCTGCATATTTAAGCACTGCTTCGAACAACTGCATGGTTAATTGTTATTTGCCGCATTTTTCTTATCTAAAAGTGCGGTTATACTTTCTCATTTTTAATTTTCAAAAAATAACTAAACGGATTAGCCGTTGGTAATGGCACGCACTTGGTCCCGTTTTATTTGCACACCGTTCACGTCTTGGCAAGCAGCTTGTTGCTTTTGTGTTCTCCAACGTTGAAAAGCTACAGCTAATTTTTAATAAAGGTGTCATTCGTTAAGTTTCAGTTTGATATGTAGCCTTTGAAATCTGTTTTCCCAATCTAAAAATTTATTTTATTTATTAGTAAATTCACAAATATTCTTTTTACGGTAGTGTGGGCTAACAACTGTTGGTGTCCAGTTTTCTGGCGCAAACCTTGTTGTAATACTGGTTTTGTATCCATCGATACAATTCCCAGCATCTCTAGTCGGAGTTGCAAAGTCTTGGCATAGCTTTTGTTGGTCTGTGCTTTCCCGGAACACTTGTATATTGAAGGAATAGAGAAAGTAAATTAATTGTCGCTTCCAGTGATTTCTGCAGCTTGCCGAGTAATTCCTTGATTTCAGAAGTCTCTCGATTCTGCAAAATGAAGTTATTATTTGTTTAGGTCGGGTAAACAAAAGTTTTACCTTAAATAAAGTGTGCAAACAACTTAATTACACTAACTACGAAATTGCCGCAGTACGACACTTGTCTTGGAGCGCTTTGGGATTGCTCAATGAACTAACATAAATGGATTTTGAACTCACAGTATCACAAAGCACTGACAAGCAGAAGGCGTTGCGTTATTCAGTTGAATCTTCCTCCCATCATGAACTCGATGCTTCAGCGATGAAGTCTGTCATCAACTGCGATTCCCGGCGTTCTATAAAATCGGAGACCAGTTTGGGGTGATGTCCGTGTCCTTTTAACGCAACTGAGTGCGAGTGTTTCTCGTTGGTGTGTGCAGCTCTTTTTCAAGCTCATGTGGTTGCGGCATCAATTCATCGTTATTCCTACAACGGCACTTGGAAAACGCCTCAAACCAATTGCCAACGTCTATCGGTTATAGCAGTCCAGTGTGAAGGCGACAGAGAGCAGAGAAGTCAGAGAACAAAATAGTGTTAGTGTTGCATCTGCGATGCGCTGAATAACAAGCAATGCGTGCTCGCATTGCTTAGTGCGCATATACGCTTCATTCCAGCACAGAGCTTGTCATCTCGCGAATTCTCCTCCCACCATGGACTGGGTCCCCTTTCTCTTCATCGACGACGTCTGCCATCAGCTGCCATCCAGCGCGTTGAAGCCAGTGAGCGAGCTTTCTGGCACCACCTGGTCCAGCTTTGGCTCCGAACACTGCGGAAAGCGACGCGAATTAACGTTTGGCTGCAGAGTGGAAGACCAGCAATGCGACTATTTCTTTGAAAGACGTTATGCAACGAGTTTCTCCGAACGTGTAAAGGTTTGCGATCTTAATTTGGACTACGACAGATGCACTATTTCTGCGTACGAATTGAACGATCGTAAATTTCATCAATGTACCCTTGTTTCCGTGGATGAACTTCAACGCGTCGTCCTCCCAGCCATCGTGTCCATCATATCGAATAGCAGCTGGCCGGCACTTTATCTGCGCCCAGAATACAGCGCACATAATGAAATGCTCTTCAAGGCGTTCAAAAACTGCCCCGGATTCAATGAAATTGAAGTCCACGATGATGAACTGAGCTGGAGTGATTTTGTTGAGCGGCAGGTGGAGCTCGGGAACGTTGAGTCGATTTCTCTGCACAATCAATGGCCGAGCGTTTGTGTTGAGCCCGAAAAACTCACCAACAATCTGCGGAAGTTTGAAACAAACCGCGAGATTCAAAGAACTTCTTGTTTATGACGGATTGCCAAACACCTTCGAGCTGTTTGCTTTGTTCCTCGAACGCGCTATCGCGGGCGAACTGAAGGAGGGAGCGCAGATTGTGATTCTAGGTGTCAGCGAAGACAAAAATCGTCTCAGCGCTTTGCACCCGGAATGTCGTGAAGACTCAGAAGAGCTCGCCTGGAGCATTCGAAACTCGACACGCAGAATTGTGGAAGATCAGTCAGATTGTCTTTTGTATTATTTAGGTGGTGTGGTGTTAAAAGTACTTTAACATCTCACATCTGCTTGTGTGAACCTGAACTTCAAATAAAGTCCTTTTCAACTGTAATTTACTTGCTGTTGACTTTGTCTTCCAGACTAAAAATACCGCAAACTTGAGTGATTTTCAACATACAAGGTCGTCGACAAGGGTACCTCGCTGACTGTCCACATACATTGAAGTGGAATTTCCCGGTCAACTTGGCGCCGCCGACTAGGCGCCAGGACAACTTGGCGCTGGACAATATAACAACAAGTTCGTAGTACGAAAGCTCCTAGGCCTAAGCCTGTATTTAGTACAAAGCCTGCCGAAGTACGAAGCCCTAAGATTGCTCGGCGCCAAGTCGTCCAGCACCAAGTTGACCTGCTTCGGAAATTTCCTGACTGTTCATGTTGAGACCAAGAAAACGCTAGAATATCGCGGGTTGATACTAGATTTTCACAGAGTTCTGGCCTAACTAAGACATAACAGATCTGGGCTGTTATAATACCGCGTTGTCTCGTTAGACAACCGTGCTCGATTGCGCGGAAACGTCTGCTTGCCTGCTCGTCCGCAGTCTTCCCGAATAATGCCGAAATGAACAATAATGAACACCCTGTAACTTCAGAGCTCGAAGAAAGTGAAGAGATTGTTTATTGGTTCCCCAAAGTTCACTGGCGTTACACTTTACATCACTTCCAATTTCACTCTTGAAATGCCGTCAATATGACGCAACGTAATTCGGAGATTTGAATGGGGAATCCGCCACGCATTCTTCTTTGAATAGTCACGACCTTGCGGATGGAGCGCGAGGAATCGGCGTTTGTCAAAATTTGTACCTGGGGCACTAATGAGGGCTCCTCGTTTCAATTCGCTCGCCAGAGCGCGTTCCAGGAACAACTCAAACAGTTCGTAGTGATCTCTGAGGGGGTGACGAGAGTACAATTCGTGGAATCTCGTTGAACTCAAGAAGATCTTGAGCGTTTCGGTGAGGTTCTCTGCTTCCGGCCACTTGTTAGCACCATACAAGTTGAGTCTCTGGACGTTCCCGAGCCGCACTTGACGCGCGACAAAATCGCGCGATTCCTCGCCTTGTTCTTCGACGCTGATTTCGCTGAATCCGGGGCAATTCTTGAACGCTTTGAAGGGGATTCGATTTTGGGCGCTGGCGTCAAGGTACGGCCAGTAGCAGTTTGTTACGAGAGAAGCGACTGTCGGCAGGACGACGCGTTCACATTCGCTGAAAGAAACGCGGTGATTAGAATAATCATAGTCAAATGCAAGTTCTGTAATTCGATCGAATTCCAAATTGAGATCCGCTAGCGTCACTTTGCGAGGATGCGCCCAATCGGTATCCCGAAGGTCGTAACTCACTGCCGGAGTAGATACTCTGCATCGAAAGTCAAATTCGCGTCGTTTCTCGCCGTGTTCAGCGCCAAAAGACGGCCAGCTACCGGAGAGCTGGCTGACTTGATTGAACTCTTGTTTTCGCAGTTGGTGACAGACGTCGTCGATGAAGAGAAGCGGCACCCAGTTCATGGTTGGTCGAAGGAGATTCAGAATTCAGAACGGTGAAATGAAGCATTTATGGGTTAACAAGCAATGCGAGAGAGCATCGCCTTACCACGCGCATCGCTGCGCTTTGAACTGATCACTTATAATACACGCTGATCGTCAGATGCAGGGAGTTTCTCAATCCTTCCAACTAAAACTAACCCATACAGTGGTTTGAACAGTGAAATGGTTTAAACGGAAATCATCGATTTAAATTTGAAATTTTTGGTCTGCACGACACGCTCTCCGCTTTGAGATGATGCCAAGCACGGCTGTGAGAGGATTGGCCGTAGGCGGCAGCTGGATGACAATGTTTGGGCTGTTGCTGCGGCCAGAAGTTCACATCGTCTTGCTCCACGCACTGCGAATTTTCTGTTTTTCCAGACTGTGTGTTGCGGGATAATTCCAACTTTCCGCGTTTTCGATTTGTCGCGTGTTTATGGTGGTCGTTTGTGGTAATGAGAGCTTGAAGTCTCTCATTAAGGTAAGATCGATCGGTTAGTTTTAGTTTTCCTCACTTCACCTTTCGTTATATTTTAAGATTACTGAGTTCTTTGACTCGCTTACTTCTCGTAAGGCATCTCAACGGAAGCCGGAAAGCACGGCCTGGGCACTTCTGAGAACTCGGTTCAGCCGTCGGCGGTATCGTATGTTCCGCAAATGCTTAGACCGCCTCCAATGTTTCACTTCCAGTGTCAAAATATGTGTATTGAACAAGAGAAGCGACCGTGGCACTGCTAAGGATGCTCAGTCGTCGCAGCTGGCATCGAAGAAAAGCGCAGCTCTCGTCAGCCGTCGCCGTCGGCAGCTCCATAGTTCCACAAAGTTCTACAAAGGCTGAGACCGCCTACAATGTTTCACTTCCAGTGTCAAAGTTACTGCGCCTCAAATCAAGCAGAAAGTTTCGGATCCAAAAGAAGTCGATCAGGCGATCGATACACCAGGCGCCCCCCGTCAACCTCAAGAGGATCAAGAAACTGAGCCAACGACCTCCAGCAAACCTAAAAGGCGTAAACCGATCAACGCAAAGTACAAAGTTTGCCCTCTTCTTTGTTTCATGTTGTCTATTTAGGCAAATGGCCGGTGTTGATCCGATCACCGATGAATTGACATTGAGCAAGCTCACACATTGTGACTTGGATGAACTCTGTGTAGGAGCTAAAGTAGTGTTGAAGCGCGACTCGCAGCACCAATTTTTAATAAAGGTGTCATTCGTTAAGTGTCTGTTCGATATGTAGCCTTCACCATCTGAACGGTAACAGTTTTTGAAATCTGTTTTTCCAACCTAAAAATTTATTTTATTTATTAGTAAATTCACAAATATTCTTTTTACGGTACTGTGGGCTAGCAACTGTTGGTGTCCAGTTTTCTAGCGCTGTTATACTGGTTTTGTATCCATCGATACAATTCCCAGTATTTCTCGTCGGAGTTTCAAAGTCTTGGCATAGCTTTTGTTGGTCTGTGCTTTCCCGGAACACTTGTGTATTGAAGGAATGGAGAAAGTAAATTGTTCGCTTCCAGTGATTTCTGGGCTTGCCGAGTATCCCTTGATTGCGGAAGTCTTTCGATTCTGCAAAATGAAGTTGAAATATTTGTTAAGGGAAAAGTTTTACTTTTCGCAACATGTCAACTAATTGCACGTGATTAATTGGATGTCGTTCTTGTTCCGCCTGGATTGACAGCAGCACTCCAACTCTTTGTTCCTGTGTTAAGTGTTCACAAATTCTTAACAAAAACACAAAAACAAAAACATGGCCATTGTAGTCTGAAATTTAAATTTATTTATGTGTTTCGAGCGTCTAGACGCTAAATAAAGTTTCTGCTCAATGAACTAAATCAATTTTGAACTCACAGTATCACAAAGCACTGAGCAGAAAGCGTTGCGTTATTCAGTTGAATCTTCCTCCCATCATGAACTCGATGCTTCAGCGATGAAGTCTGTCATCAACTGCGATTCCCGGCGTTCTATAAAATCGGAGACCAGTTTGGGGTGAAGTCCGTGTCCCTTTAACGCAGCTGAGTGCGAGTGTTTCTCGTTGGTGTGTGCAGCTCTTTTTCAAGCTCATGTGGTAGCGGCATCAATTCATTGTTATTCCTACAACGGCAACTGCAAAAAGGTCTCAAAACAAGCAAAAGCAAAGCAAAAGTCGGTCGGCTAAAGTAGTCCAATGTGAAGGCGACAGATAGCAAAGAAGTCAAAGTACACGATAGTGTTAGCGTTCCTTCTGCGATACACTGAATAGGAAGCAATGCGTGCTCGCATTGCTTAGTGCTCATATACGCTTCATCATCATATAATAGTTAGATTCCAGCACAGCGCTTGTCATCTCGCCACTTCTCCTCCCACCATGAATTGGGTGCCGCTTCTCTTCATCGACGACCTATGCCATCAACTGCCATCCAGCTCGTTGAAGCCCGTCAGCGAGCTCTCCGGCAGCTGGGCCAAATTAGGTTCACAGCATTGCGTTAAGCGACGCGAATTTTCGTTTGGCTGCAGAATGAATGACCATGAATGCGACTATTTCATCGAGAACCGAGAAGGGACGATTTTCTTCGAACGCGTAACGCTCTGCGAGCTGAATTTGGACTACGACAGATTCACTATTTCTGCGTACAATTCGACCGGTAGTGAATCATATCCTCTAAGAATCTCTGTTTCCGAGGACGAACTCCCAACCATCGCCTCTCTCGTATCCAACTGCAGCTGGCCCCACCTCCATCCGCACCCTAAATGCAGCGCACATAATGAAATGCTCTTCAAGGCGTTCAAAAACTGCCCCGGATTCAATGAAATTGAAGTCCACGATGATGAACTGAGCTGGAGTGATTTTGTTGAGCGGCAGGTGGAGCTCGGGAACGTTGAGTCGATTACTCTGAATTTTGCAACGGCGCGAAAGTGGATTGAGCCTGAAAAACTCGCCAGCACTCTCAAACAGTTTGTGCGCTCATCGAGATTCAGAGAATTAATCGTTTTCGACCTATTGCCGTTCGAGACCTTTGAGCTGTTTGAGTTGTTCCTGGAACGCGCTATCGCGGGCGAACTGAAGGAGGGAGCGCGGATTGTGATTACAATTGAAATTGACTTTGACATGAGTCGTCTCAGCGCTCTTCACCCAGAACACCGCGAAGACTCAGAGGAGCTCGGCTGGCGGATTCCAAACTCAAATCGCAGAATTTCAGAAAATCAGTCAGATAGTAATTTGTATTATTTGGGTTGTTTCGTGTTAAGAGTACTTTAACATCTCATGAGAGCGTGTGTGAACCTCTATTTAGAGCTACAAATAAAGTCCTTTTCACCTGGGATTTCGAGTTGTTGTTTTTACTATAACACGTGTTAGCGTTCCGTTTGCGATGCGTTGAATAGCAAGCAATGCGTGCTGGCGTTGCTTCGTGCGCATATACGCTTCATTCCAGCACAGCGATTGTCATCTCGCGAATTCTCCTCCCACCATGGACTGGGTCCCCTTTTGCTTTATCGACGACGTCTGCCATCAACTTCAATTCTGGTCGTTGAAGCCAGTGAGCGCGCTCTCCGGCACCACCTGGTCCAGCTATGGCTCTGAACATTGCGGAAAACGACGCGAATTTACGTTTGGCTGCAGAGTGGAACCCCAGAAATGCAATTATTTCTTGGAAAACTGTTATGAACCGAGTGAAGAAGTGAAGGTCAACGACCTGAATTTGGTGTTCGACAGATTCACGCATTTCGCGTTAGGTTGGACCTATCGTGAGTCAATTTACCAAAGAACCCCTGTTTCCGTGGACGAACTTCAACACGTTGTCCTCCCAACCATCGCCTCTCTCGTAACAAACTGTAACTGGTCGGATCTGGATCTGAAGCAGACCGAACGGAATCGAATGCTCCTAAAGGCGTTCAAAAACGCTCTTCACCCAGAACACCGCGAAGATTCGACAAAATTGGAGTCCACGACGATAAACTGAGCGAAGAGTCGCGTGATTTTCTTGAGCGGCAGGTGGAGCTCGGGAACGTTGAGTCGATTACCATGCATATTGCAACGGCGCGAAAGTGGATTGAGGCTGAAACACTCGCCAACACTCTCAAACTGTTTGTGAGTTCAGCGAGATTCAGAGAATTGATCGTTTTCGACCAATTGCCAAACACCTTCGAGCTGTTTGCGTTGTTCCTGGAACGCGCCATCGGGGGCGAGCTGAAGGAGGGAGCGCTGATTGTGATTATAGGTGTCAGCGACGTAGTACCATACAAGTTGAGCTCCTGGACGTTCCCGAGCCGCACTTCACGCGCGACGAAATCACGCGATTCCTGGCCTTGTTCTTGGACACTAATGCTGTTGAATCCGGGGCAATTCTTGAACGCGTTGAAGAAGATTCGATTTCGGTCCCTGAAATGCAAGGAAAGGTACGGCCAGCAGCAGTTTGTTAAGAGAGAAGCGATGGTCGGCAGGATGTCGCGTTCAAATTCGCGCAAAGAAACGCGGTAATTAGAATAGAAAATAAATGCAATAGCTGTAATGCGATCGAATTCCAAATTGAGATTCGCGACCCTCATTCTGCGGGAATACAAATCGATTTCTTGAAGGTCGTAGCTCACTTCCTGGTCGACATGTCGACAAACAAATTGCAATTCGCGTCGTTTCTCGCCGTGTTCTGAGCCAACATGCGGCCATCTACCGGAGAGCTGATTGCCTTGATTGAACTCTGGTTTGCTCAGTCGGTGACAGACGGCGTCGATGAAGAGAACCGGCACCCAATTCATGGTTGATGGAAGGAGAATCCGGTTGAATGATGAGATCAACGGTGAAATGAAGCGTTTGTGGGTTAACAAGCAATGCCAGAGAGCATCGCCGTACCGTGCGCATCGCTGCGCTTTGAAGTGACCGTTTCGAATACACGCTGATCATCAGATAGGGACACGGACATCGTTCCAAAAAAGTCTCAGATTTTTCTGAAATTTCCCACCAAATCGACCCTCCCCACCAAGATGGCACTTACAGAACTTTTGTAAGACAGCCGACTCCTGAGTTACAAAAAAATAAGGGGAACCCTACATTTCCTAGAAATTCACTGGTCTTGGCGCGGTTTGATTGCGGTCGTATATTACGGTAGCACATACAGTAGCACTTTGATACAGTAGCACTAGTACGGTAGCACTTTGACTGTTATTTGCCGAAAACGGCCATTTTCGGCCATTTCGAGTGATTCTGATGGCATGAGCGTTCCTCTCGACCTCGAATTGGTCCAGAACGACCCAGGAAACACGGAATTGTAGCCGTTCGACTGAGTAATCTCGTCTACCAATGCGGCAAAATCACACGAAACGGCCTGAAATAGCCAGAAAACGGCCAATTCCTTGAAAATCCAACCGCTGTGAGACCACTGATTTTACAATAAATGTAGGATCCCCATTAACTTTTATAACTCGAGACTGAGCTGTCCTACAAACATTCCGACGCGGTCAGGCGCGCGCGTATCACTTGGCTCCTACCCCGACAGGTACGATATTTTGGCTCCCTCCGTGCGCGTCATCCAATCGGCAATCGTTCGCAGGTTGGGACTTCAGTCCCTGAACCCAATGCCTACATTCTTTCGACAGGAAATGTCTCCCAAGCGGAAAGACGTGCAAAGTCTGCTTCGGAATGCCCACTTTCGAAGACGCCACAGAAGTTGATAAGTTTCGTACCCGTCCAGCTAAATTATGCTGAATGTGACCAAACGAGCGACTAAAACGTAGTGTTGATACAGTCAGCGCCGAATCCCTTTGCAACTTTGGAACTTTGCAGAGCCGGAAATCGTTGCCCCTCTTTCTTTTTACCCCAGATCCGCGATTTCCGTGATCCGAGAAAAGTTAAAAGAATTTTTAAAAAATCTACGAAAGAAATGAAAAATTACCTCAATGGACTCGTCGTCGTCTCTCTCCATTTAAGGTTATGTTGAATGACTGAAAATGAGAGAGTGAGTGAGAGAGTAAAAAACGACCCAGGAAACACAGAAGTGTGGCTGAATGGCAGAGAAACGACGAAAATTCATGTGATTTTTCCAATAAATGTAGGGTCCCCATTAACTTTTATAACTCAGGATTGAGCTGGCCCCACCTTCATCCGCACCAAAAATGCAACGCACATAATGAAATGCTCTTAAAAGCGTTCAAAAACTGCCCGGATTCAATGAAATTGAAGTCCACGACGATGAACTGAACTGGAGTGATTTTGTTGAGCGGCAGGTGGAGCTCGGGAACGTTGAGTCGATTAAAATGCATATTGCAACGGCGCGAAAGTGGAGTGAGGCTGGAAAACTCGCCAACACTCTCAAACAGTTTGTGCGCTCAGCGAGATTTAGAGAATTGATCGTTTTTGACCTATTGCCGTTCGAGACCTTCGAGCTGGTGGCGTTGTTCCTGGAACGCGCTATCGCGGGCGAGCTGAAGGAGGGAGCGCTGATTGTGATTACAATTGAAATTGACTTTGACATGAGTCGTCTCGGCGCTCTTCACCCAGAACACCGCGAAGACTCAGAGGCGCCTGGCGCATTCCAAACTCAAATCGCAGAATTGTGGAAGATCAGTCAACGGGTATGTTGTTTTGTTATGGTGGTGTGGTGTTCAGAGTGGTGTTAAAAGTGCTTTAGCATCTCACATCAGCTTGTTCGTCATCTCATACCTGGATTTAGAACTTCAAATAAAGTCCTTTTCAACTCTGATTTACTTGCTATTGACGAATACTGCTTCAACGCTTCAAATCGCAGCTGATGGCAGACGTTATCGATATTAGCTTATCATCATGCAATGTGCTGAATCTTTGTTTTCTACACTAAAAATACCGCAAATTTAAGTGATTTTCAACATACAAGGTCGTCGACAAGGGAACCTCGCTGACTGTCCACATACATTGAAGTGAAATTTCCTGGTACGGGTCAACTTGGCGCCGCCGACTAGGCGCCAGGGCAACTTGTCGCTGGACAATCTAAGTTCGTAGTACGAAAGCTCCTAGGCCTAAGCCTGCATTTAGTACAAAGCCTGCCGAAGTACGAAGTCCTAAGATTTAGAATATCGCGGGTTGTTACTCGATTTGAGTTCTGGCCTAACTAAGACATAACAGAACTGGGCTGTTATAATACCGTTGGACAGCCGGGCTCGAGCCCTAGTTTATAACCCACCCAACGACGGCAAGTTGAAACTGTGAAAAGAGTTCAATCAAACAAGCTATGCGTGTCAAAGAGTTCAATCAACGTGAACCTCGCACCTTCAACCTTGCAAACAGGCGATGCGTGTCCGCATTGTTTTTCCCGCATAAATGCTTGAATTGACCATGGTCTCCGCATTCACCAGGATTTCCCTCCCATCATGGACTGGGTCCCCTTTCTCTTCATCGACGCCGTCTGTCATCAACTTCAATCCAAGTGGTACAATCAAGTCAGCCAGCTATCGGAGCAGTGGTCAACAGTTGGCGCCAAACACGACGAAAAGCGACGCGAATTCAGATTTGCGTGGAGCGCGAATGATCAGGAAGTCAGTTACTTAATAACAAAACGTGGAGAGGAAGATTTCTCCGCTCAGGTCGGCGAACTCGACTTTACTTACGATAGAATCACCGCTGTTACGTCTGAACACCAAGATCATTCAGGAAAAACGCACGTTTCGCTGGACAAACTACAGCGCGACGTCTTTCCAACCGTCGCGTCCCTCGTGGCGAACTGTCGCTGGCACTATCTCAATCCTGAGCGCAGCGCCCAAAGTCTGTTGTTCTTCAAGGCGTTCCAAAACTGCCCCGGATTCAATCAAATTCAACTCCAAGATCACGGAGAAGAGACGCGAGAGTTCGTTTCGCGTCAATTGGAGCTCGCGAACGTCGAGATAGTGAACATTGAAACATACACGGCTACTACGTGGCCACAGCCTGAAGAACTCTGCAGAACGCTTTCAAATTTTGTAAATTCCGCGAGATTCAGAGGATTGTTCGCCTTCGTCCGCGTGCCGAACGACTTTGAACTGGTGGAGTTGTTCCTGGCGCGCGCTATGGCCGGCGAACTGATGGAGGGAGCGTGCATTTGGGTGCAAATATCGTTTGCGAAGAGCCAACTCGGCGCTCTCCACCGGGAACATCGTGAAGATTCAGAGAAGCTCGCCTGGCGGATTCCAAACTCGAATAGCAGAGTTCAGGACGCGTGGACAGTCCATTTTGGCTACATTTCGCTCAGCGTGGACCAAGAGAAAAGATTTTGATGTTGGGTGTGTGGATTTTAAGTTGAGATTTCTAATAAATTGAATTTAAACCCAAAATATTCCAGTTGTAGCCGTCCATGAGACGACCGACGAATTGAAGGTATATACGATGTAGGCGACTCTTCGTTCGTTGCCATGATAGCTCAGTTGGGAGAGCGTTAGACTCAAGATCTAAAGGTCGCTGTTTTGATCCCTGCTCGTGGCATTTAATTTTTTTGTTTTGTTCATTAGCTGCTATTGTCGTTCTGAGTGCACTTTTTGGGATTCTTAGCTCTCGAATTGTATTTCCATAGTTTTTCATAGCTCTCTACGGTGCGGCATGTGTTGGTCTCAAAGCGATTGCGATTTCATTATTTTATGCTCAGTTTGCCAGCAACCTTTCTGTCGCGAGCAACGCGATTCACTTTCACACCTCGCTCACGTTCCTTCCCTCGCTCTCCTCATTTACATATCGCCCAGACGTCGTCGGCAGCTATGACTCATCATCGCCCTTTTGCTCCTCGCCCGTCCCACAGTTCGACCGTTCTTTTCATTCTCTTCGTTGTACTGAAGCTGTGCGGTTACTCTGATCGCCAGCGAAGTCGGAATAAATTTGTGTGTTATTTCTGTTCCGAACACTTTCCGCATTTGAAGTATTTGAATTTCTGCCTCTTCGCGTTGTGTAATTTCAGCTCAACATTTTCGTAATTCGCTCTGTTACGTGGATTTGGTCAAAAATTCAATAATTTTTCTGTCGTTGGCTATTTTTCTGTATTCCATTCATTTTTCTTTTATTCCTGGTCTCAATTTAGCTCATGTCGTCAATTGACATCCGTTCAAACGATGCAAAGCCGGCTGCCGGCGCGCTCTTCGTCATTCATCGCTTGGTAATTGATGCGAAGTTCTTTGCCAAATCGCTCGACAACTTTGATGCGAAGGAGACCGTCAGACGTTCGCGCGCCAAGGCGAACACAATCTTCTCGCGATTAGTTGAATCCGAGTGGAGACATCTATCGATGCTGTTCCATATCGCCAAGTTCATCAGCATGCTTCACTGGTACGTTTTACTTGTAGAATTGAATTATTTGAATTTTTAGCAGCGTTGAACTGGATGTCTTGACCTTGCATCTGGCCGGCATGGATATGCGTATTATGAAAGAAGACGCAAAGCGCTCTTACCAAGAAGGCGCAGCGGCTTCCGCAAACGGTGTTCGGTTCGAGGAATTGATTGTTTCTGGACCATCGGATGTCTTCAAGTTGTCCGCTTATTTCTTTTCCACCGATCCGGCGACGTATGACTTGGAAAAGTTTGTCTTTGCGTTACGCGATGCGAGCACCGCTCTCCGCGTGAGTCAAGAAAATGACCTGAATGAAGAGGAGACGCTCTTCGATGTGATCATGCGCATGATCCCTGACGTCAATAATCGCGAGGAGCTAAGGAGACTGGGTGGTGCGCTGGTCGAGAGAGCAGTAGCTCTCGGAGTGTATGTTGTTTTCATCTGTAATCTCATGTTGTAATCGGACATTTAGTGAACAGCATAACGATGACCACAATCAGCCGGGCTCGCACAAGCGCCACTCATTTTCCACTGCATCCAGTGATGAGAACTCGGATTCACCGAGGTCTAAGAAGGCCCGCGAGGACGAAGGCCGTTTGCCTGGTCCTTCCACTGCTACCGGTAAAGCCGAAATTGTCGATGAATTAGAAGTGGAAGACGCAGCTGAACAGGTTCCGCCGACGTTCGCTGAAGAATCCACTGTTTGCCGTGAAGAGGAAGTCGTCGTGGCGGCCGCACCCAACGTTGGCACCTCCCGCTGTGAAGGAGAAGTCGTTGAAGAAGAGCAGCTCTGCATCGGAGCGATATCGAAGAGTGGTCGGCCTAAGACCGCCCCCAATGTCGAAGTCATCGAAGACGATGGTGAAGATGACGCTCCTGAGGTCACAGGACGGCTCTTCGAGGCCGCAGTCCGGCTCCTGGAGGCCGCAGGACGGCTCCTAGAGACTGAAGAACGGCTCCTGAAGACCGCAGATCGGGATACCCGAAAAGAAGCTGAGAAGAAGAAGACTTGCGATGCGCAAAAGAGGTGAAGTTTCTTGTTTCCTATTAATTGTTTCATAAACGCATTCATTGCATGTAAACAATGAATAAATTTATCATGTTCGAACGAAAAGTGTGGAGGTCCATTTATTGGTTATCCGCAGTTCACTGGCGCCACCATCTACTCCACTTCCAGGTATAACATGGCGCCAAGATGACGCAACGTAATTCGAAGATTTGAATTGGGAATCCGCCACGCATTCCTCTCTGAATTGTGACGACGTGTTGGCCACTCGTCCTTCCTTGAATCGTCATGATATTCAGGACGCAAAGCGAGGAATCGGCTTTTGTCAAAATTTGTAGATGGGGTAATAATGCGGGCTCCTCGTTTCAATTCGCTCGCCAGAGCGCGTTCCAGGAACAACTCAAACAGTTCGCAGCCGTCTATCAGGGGGTCAGGAGAATACAATTCGTGGAATCTCGCTGAACTGACGAAGACCTTGAGCGTTTCGGTGAGGTTCTCCGCTTCCGGCCACTTGTTAGCACCATACAAGTTGAGCTCCTGGACGTTCCCGAGCCGCACTTGACGCGCGACAAAATCGCGCGATTCCTCGCTTTTTTCTTCGACGGTGATTTCGTTGAATCCGGGGCAGTTTTTGAACGCGTTGAAGAGGATTCGATTTTGGGCGCTGGCGGCAAGGTACGGCCAGCAGCAATTTGTAACGAGAGGCGCGACTGTCGGCAGGACGACGCGTTCAAATTCGCACAAAGAAACGGGGTGATCGGAATATTCATAGTCAGATACAAAATCTGTAATTCGATCGAATTCCAAATTGAGGTCCGCGACCGTCACTTCTCGATACGGCCAATCGGTTTCCTGAAGGTCGTAGTTCACTTCCTGGTCATCCACTTGACAAACAAATTGCAATTCGCGTCGTTTCTCGCCGTGTTCTGAGCCAAAAGACGGCCAGCTACCGGAGAGCTGACTGACTTGATTGAACTCTGGTTTGCTCAGTCGGTGACAGACGTCGTCGAGGAAGAGAAGCGGCACCCAGTTCATGGTTGGTGGAAGGAGAATCCGGTTGAATGATCCAATCAACGGTGAAATGAGGCATTTATGGGTTAACAAGCAATGCGAGAGAACATCGTCATACCGTGCGCATCGCTGCGCTTTGAAGTGACCGCTTCTTAGGAGGAGCATCAAGGAGGAGCCTACGCTCTGTGAAGGTGAGGAGAAGAGGAGGGAGTAGAGCGTAACAGTAGAGTAGAGTGTCTAAAAGCCAAAAATTTCCATTTTTTGAATTTTGTCTCATCTCATAAGATGGACATATTTGATGGTTTTGCTGTTGGGTGTGTGGATTTTAAGTTGAGATTTCTAATAATTTATCGTGGCATTTAATTTTTTTGTTTTGTTCATTAGCTGCTATTGTCGTTCTGAGTGCACTTTTTGGTATTCTTAGCTCTCGAATTGTATTTCCATAGTTTCCATAGCTCTCTACGGTGCGGCATGTGTTGGTCTCGAAGCGATTTTTCAAAGCCATAGCTCGTCCACAACCAGTGGTGGGTGATGATGACCTGTGGATCGTCGAACAACGCGTCGACAGGGTGGTAGTGCGGATATCCGAGACTACACAACACCGGTAGGAATGTCATTCCATGAGTAAGTGAAAAGCGGACTTCAGGTTGCCTTGTTTGATGGTTGTTTACTATCGTTTCGCTTTACCTTGTACCGTTACCCATGCGGCTTGCAGTTAGTTCAACACCGTCGCATACCTCGGCAGAAAAATAGTTCCTTTCGTTTTTTTTTCGATTTCGACTAATTGATTTCCCTACTAGTTGCTTGGGCTGCGCCGCTTCTCGGTTTAGAGCCAATTATAAACCAGCTCTGGGACAGCATTGCAGTTGATGGCAGCCAAAGTCCTTGGGTGTCTATTTTTGATTGGAGTGCAATTTCCGTTACAATCCGACTGATTCTGTGTGAGAATTGAGGCCAGAACAAGAAAAGGTAGAAGTACACGTGCACCTCTAAAGTACGGCCAGCACTAGACTCGTTCATGTCCTGGTTCCGTCCCCTCTAGAAGACCAAAGATTGCAGAGGATGAAAGCGTGGCTTGGATTAGACTTGACAACAAAGAAAGACGATGCAGAACAGTGCTTTAGACAAAAAAGGCGTCGTGGAGACGGTGATGCGGAGATTTGACGTCAACGAATTGAAGAATTGAGGATTAAAAGAGTGAAAGCTCATTTCTAGAGAATCGTTAAGCTCCCACTTTGAATGCTTAAAGTCGAATGTCCTCTCAGGAGTGTTTCATTTGTGACTGGCTTCCAGGACCGCTGCTTGGGGTTCTGGGAATAGCTCTGAGACAGACTCTGAGAACCCTGCTTAGCCTTTTCATTGGCAGACAAGGCTCGGTTGTTTCATTCGACCCGTTATGCCTGCGCCAATTTGAGCATGCTGGTGCTGAAATACGACGTGTCGTTCATCATCAGCGGCTGTAAGCGGCTACGGGCAGAATTAGAAAGTCCCAAATCTTACTGTAGTCTCCTTTTGCTGTGGGCTGATGAAAACACGGCGATTGTTTTTGGATTTGTTTTTAAAATCCAGTCTGTTCTGATCTTGCATCGTGTGTATACTTGAAACTTTGGCCTTAACGTAATGAGTTTAGGTCTATTCCGTAATCTACATCCGACACGCAATCTCTCGTTCGTCGACTTTTGCTCTTTTGAACGACTCCGACACGCATCACGCATCACGAATTCAGGATTTTGAGTCATGACAACCGCCCCAAGATGGTTGTCTCTGTCGATCGCCTTTATTAGCCTCTCGACGTCTGTTCTCACTTTGCCCATCTATGTGCTTATCGTTACGGTAACCCTACTCTCTCTCTCTCTCTATACTAGCTCTAAAAATGAATTTTCAGCTCTTTCTGCGGAATCCGCAGCTGAAGAAACACGCCGCCTACTGGCTGATGGCAAACATTGGAATTGTCGATTGCTTCTTCCTCGTCGCTACAGTACACACGAGCTTAATGACTGCGTTTGAGAGTCATATTAGCCAGGTGGCCTATGAGGTTAGAATGAAATGGTGACGGCATCAGAAGAATCAGATCCATTTTCAGTTCACTTCTGCAATCCATTTGGTCTACGACTATGTCATGCATTGTCATATGCTCCTCTTGGGTCTGAACAGGACTGCGGCCATCGTTGGAGTAAAGTGCAAGCACGAAAAGACGATTGTGAAGGTAATTCCGTTATTTCGAGGCCAGGAGACTAAGACAGTCAGCTTAAACGGAGCCTAGCGCACAGCCTAAGCCTAGTAATTCTCACGAAATGCTTCATCACGTTGTGATGAAGCATTTCGCTGTCGGGTGTTCCTTGATCTTGACTGGGCTGAAGATATCAACCCGTAAACGGAATTTTGGCCCAAAATATAAGTTGATTTTGCTGAAATATTTGCATTTTTTGCAAATTTTGCACAAATTTGTATTTTTTTTAATCGGTTTGCGGTCAAAAAACGTAAAATTGACAAAATCAGTCTGTTTCAGCGACAAATCCAGAATCTGCTAGTCTTGTGCTCAGATTCAGCTCCTTTCAGCTCGCCTCGCTTCTCATATGGACCTCAACGCTCCCCATAATCTACATTGTCCACTCTCGCAGCGCGCTCACCTACAATTTCGACGACAATTCGTTCTTCTATCGATTCAACGATTCCAAACTCACGCAAACCATCTTTCTGGTTTGGTCGAAATTCGATTTTGGAGCGATTATGGTCACGTTTCTGTGTCATCTCGTGGTTGTGGCGGTTGTCTCTCTGAAGGTACGTTAGCACAGTCGATCACTCTTTAAAGCCGAGCATTTAGAAGCTGAAATTCCGCGGAAACTTCAAAATCGAAGCTTACGAACTGCGGATTCTCATCCAAGCACTCGCGATGTTCATTCCCGCTCTGCTCTACTGGGCGTTCATGTATTACGTCGGGTTCAACTTCAATAACGCTTCATTGACAGTAAATGCCATCGACAGCCTCTTTCCACGGCTGATTCCGACGCTCAACGTGCTCATCTATCTCGCTTTGAATCGGTTCGCTTTAGCTTCTAAGCTTTAGAAGGTTTAATTCTCGTATTCAGGACAATTCGAACAGCCGTTCTGGAATCATTCAAAAACTGCAGGCCAGTGCGAGTAGGAACAGCGAGCACATCAACTAATCTCTTTGTTACTCTATCGTCACAGCGATTGAACACCAATCGAACTCAAACTCCAATGTTTTAACAGACGAATTCTGAAATCTGGTCCGTTATTGCGTTATTTCAATTGTTAACCACTAAAATGTATACCACTTAAAAGGACGAAAAGCTTGAAGTGAATTCTGATTTCCTCTACATACATAGGAGAAGGAGAAGCCCGGATTCATTCATTAAACAGTCTTGCATATCTGATAGATTAAATTTTTGAAGAAAAACAAGATTTTAGAGTTCACAATTGACGTGAAACAAGTCAGGCAAACTCAAATTCGAGGAAATGCAGATTTATGCGCTTTCACTCGCGATCTTCGTCCCAGAATCACTGTACTGGGCTTTTGTGAATTTTGTGGATCCGTTTACGGTGTTCTATACACCAGCAGGTCGTTTGATATCCTCTTCCCTAGGCTGATCCCTACGATGAACTTGTTGATCTGCCTCTGTTTGAATCGGTTAGTTGAAGCCTGGAATTCTAGGTTTCAATTGACGATTTTCAGAAATGTTCGAACCGCTTTCATCGCCTCGTTCAAGCCCGCGCCTGAAATCAACGAGGAAATCGAGCAAAACGAATTTGCTGCGACTGAAGAGGAGTCAAATTTGGACCGAAAATCCGATGTTCTAGCCCAGAAAGCCTGAATATGCCTTTCTAACCGAAATTCCGGATGACTTGAGGTGCACACGGCGTGCACACGTCAACTCATTTGGATTTGGAAACACAGAATTGAGACTTTTGGCCAGAAGCGCTTAACTCAATTTTTTTGCCATTTTTACAAACAGACAGCCTGTTTCCACGGTTATTCTAGACTAATTCGAGGTCGCGAACAATGCATGAGCCTAGCCAGACGACGGCAAAAATAGAAATCGACCGTGGTGATCTCATAAATCGTGGAAACTCATTTGGCAACTCTCCCCGAGAGACAAACCCAAATGCTTAAAGCGATCTTCCTCGCTGCTTTCATCGATCAAGCAGGCGGTCGTATAACCAAAAAAACCCGGAATTTGCGCGCCGCCATTGTGCTGACAGTTGTTTGGTGGGCGCGGAACGAACGGCGAACGTTTCAGCCGCCGCTCAGTTTTTTACTTCCTCCTGCTTGAGGGTTCATCTCGTTCCATTAGCCGCGTTCCCTCTCCGCGTCCTTTCAGCTGACTCGCGACCTCTTTTCCGTTGCTCGGTTCTCATTATCGACTTTTGCGTCATTTCCCTTAAACGTGGCCATGGAGGAGGATTTCGTCCCACCGGCGTGGATGTTCTATATCAGCCTGATCGTATCGGTTCTCACTCTGCCCGTCTATCTGCTCGTCGTTACGGTAAATCAGAAATTCAGATTTTCAGCTCGTTTAACGAAATTTTCAGCTCTATATCCGGAAACCGCAGTTGAAGAGGAACGTCGCCAATTGGCTGCAGGCAAACATTGGAATCCTCGATTGCCTATTTCTCACAATTAATGCCGCTGGGTGGATCGCAGTGGTGTCGCGTATAATCCAGGAAACACTAGTGAGACCCTCAGATCTGACTGATTACTGAGAGAATCACCCCATTTTCAGTATCTTCATCTCGTTCATTGTATCTATCGGCGCGTTCTGCCTTGGCATTTGCTCTTGTTGACTCTGAACAGGGCTGTGGCTATTTCTGGATTCAAATGCAAGCATGAAGAGACGATTACAAAGGTTAGTTGAACGATTAACTCAAATCTTTGCAGCTGAAGCCTGCTGAAGCCTAGCTTAGGGTGCTATGCTTGGTTTTTTGGCTTACCAGGCTTCACAGAACTCATTGAAGTCTGATCCTTTAACGGCCCCGTGAAGCCGACGAGCCGGGAATCGAGCCGGACGGCTAGCGGCTCGGCTCAATAAGTACTTGTTGTTATTGAGCCTTTTTTGAAAATAAGCGCTTTTTCATTCATTTAGCTAGCTGTTTTCGTTGTTTTCAAGCCAAATTGAACAAATAAAAACACAAAATAGGCGAATTTACCTAACTTTGGTGAATATTGGGCTCACTGGCTTCCTAACCGGCTCAATAAAGTTGATGAGATCTTCGTGAAACGAGCCGACTCTTGGCTCAGCTCGGTGACCTCTTTTCTTTTTTAAAGGCTGTTTTTGTAACTGCCTTAGGCTTTCGCTGACTGTCTTAGTCTCTTAGCATAGATCCCAGGGGTGACAGGCTGAAAACATAATTTTATAGCCTTTTTTCTATTTTTGTCTCGTGACGATTTGACGCTTTTTTCAGATCGGCGCTCTTCTTACCTGGACCTGGACGTTACCCCCAATCTACCTTCTCGGCAAATCCTTTTGTACCAGCGACGGGTACTGCGGGAGAAGCACCGCTAAAAGTTTGGACGAATTAATTTCCGTAATTTGGATGAAAAGCGGGCTTATACTGATGATTGTCACGTTGCTCTGCCATCTCATCGTTATCGCGGTTGTGTTCGTGAAGGTACGCGAGACGAGAGGGTCGATCACTCCCGTATATCCATTGTTTAGATGCTTGAATGCCGTGGAGAGTTCAAAATGAAGACTGAAGATGCGCGGCTTCACATTCAAGCACTCGCAATGTTCATTCCTGCACTACTGTGCTATGCGTACGACTCCCATGGAAATTCAAATTCTGCGCTCTATAGCTTGATCGAATTGATGTCTCTGATGCTGATTCCCACGGCTAACTTGCTGATCTGCCTCGCATTGAATCGGTTAGTTGAAGCGACACGTTGGCTACTGTCGGTTTGGTTTACAATTTGGCATAATTTTCTGATTTTTAGGACACTTCGAGCCACGTTCTTTACCGTATTCAGCAATTCAAAATCAGCGATTGTTATCAACCATGAAACGGAGCAGAACGTCGGCCTCAGTGGCGTCGCTGCGGTTGAAGAGAAACCGAACTTGGATATGAAATCAGGTCTTCTCCTCCAGCAAGCCTGAAATCTCTGTCATTTGAATCTCTTTCTTCCCAATCCTGTTTGCAGCTTCTGATCCGTCTTGTGTCTCTTTCTGTAAGCTTAACGAATAAGATAACCTTCAAAATGCAGGCGCTTTCAATGTGTAATGTCGACAAGTCGACTACGGTAGCCTAAGACAAAGTCTTAACAGAGTTCAAACCTTCGTTTTCGTTTACTCTCGGACCTCGGACCCAGAGATAAAGTCGCTAGACTCGCCACTCTCGGGTTCGTTGCATAACTAGAAGCAGACGACCGAAATTCATGACTTTATGCGTCCAGAGCTAACTCTGAAGGCTCCTATTTGAAGAATTCATGGACTTTGTGCTATTGCTTGAACCCAACGCCAAACATCCGGTGGCTTTCGACCCATTGGCGCCGATATATCATCGCCCGCATTGTCGCCCGGTGGGCAAAGCTCCAAAAAACCCGGAAATCGCTTAGCGCCGTTGTACTGACAGTTGCTCGCACGCACTGCGGATAACCGCAGCCGAAACTCAGTTCCTCAATTCCTATCGTTTGCGGTTGCTTTCCATCTGACACGCGAGCTCTGTGTTTTTCTACTTTTGCGCCATTTGCGCTAAACGTGGCTAAATCAAGCCATGCAACATCCATCTAAATGGCTGGCACACATCAGTCTGTCAACGTCTGTTCTCACTCTGCCTGTCTATGTGCTCGTCGTTACGGTAGGCCGCCCTGTTCTGTCTCTGCCAAGTGGAGGAACATCAATTTTCAGCTCTATTTCCGAAATCCCCAACTGAAGACCAACGTCGCCTACTGGCTGCTGGCGAACATCGGAATCGTCGATTGCTTCTCCCTTGTGGCTAGAGTACACGAGAGTTTAATGACCGTTTTCTCAACATCTCCTATCAATGTGATTCTCTACGAGGTTTGAACTTAAAGTTGTGCATCTGGAAAGTAAAACTCCCGCATTTCAGTTCTCATTTTCGATGCTTCTGATCTACTCTTGTGTCCTGGATTCCCACGTATTCCTGCTGGTTCTAAACCGCGTTGCAACCATCTTTGGCCTAAAGTGCAAGCATGAGAGGATCATTACAAAGGTATGCGTTTTATAAACTGTAAATTCGCGAATTAGGAATGTGCGGTTTTCGTCATTTTCTATTCGTTATTCGTATTTTTCGCCTGCAATTAGCAATTGCAAAACGTTTGATTCGTGATTATATAGTCAAAATCTCGAACTCGTCATTTTGAGCCAAGTCGGCGCACAGCAAAAAAAACTCATCTCCACTTGTTCTATGATCTCTATGATCTCAAATTGGCCATTGAGCAATAAAAAACGCTATTTTTTGCAATGTTTCAGCCAAGTGGCTAGATTTCTGCTGTGCGTGTCAACTTGGCCACTGAATTTGGTACATGACTCTTTTAATGCCAAGTTAGACGCTTCTAAATGTTGTTCTATGAAGCCTGGTAAGCCAAAAACTAGATTAAACCACTACGGCAGTCCGCCTAAGCATAAGACAATTACGATATGATTAGCCAAGAACGAAGCCTAACTGCGTTAAAGACATAAAGTTAACCAGGTACCAAATTCTTGGCGCTAAACCGCGCGCTTATATAAAGCAGTCCAGCTTCGAGTCTTCTGTGTTTTCTGGGTTGCAAGAAAATGGTGAACTGAGGCCGACAAACAGCAATTTGTGACGGAGTGTGACCTCCGCGCCTCCCATGTCGTAATGCAGCCCTGTGCCCCGACATATAAGCGCGTGTTATCAACACTCGGGACCTTCGGAGCCCGAGCGAGCATCCAATAAAGTCGTCAGACTCTCCGCTCTCGAGTATCCAACACACATCAAAGGGATGGAACAGGACAACCCACCTTAGAGCCACCGGAGGAATCCCAAATTTCTTACTAATTGTTCCCAAATTTTAGATCGCTTCGCTTCTCGTATGGATATCGGCGCTTCTCATTTTTTGCGTTTACCGGATCAAATTTGTTCACACCTACAAGTACCGCGAATATTTCTATGAAGATGAAACTGAATTTGAGGATTCTATATTAGCAAATTCGGCCGTCCACATCCGGGATGCAATCTGCGATGGAGCGAATGTTCTCACGATTCTCTGTCATCTTATCGTCATTGCGGCCATGTTGGTGAAGGTACGCGAGGCTAAATGAATGATCACAATTGATCGTTTAGAAGTTGCGATTCAAAGTCGAAGAAATACAGATTTATGCGCTTTCACTCGCGATCTTCGTCCCAGGATTACTGTACTGGGCTTTTGCGACTTTTATGGATCCGTTTACGGTGTTTTATACACCAGCATGGAGGTTGTTCGATATCCTCTTCCCTAGGCTGATGCCTACGATGAACCTGTTGATCTGCCTCTGTTTGAATCGGTTAGTTGAAGCCTCAAATTCTAGGTTTCAATTGATGATTTTCAGAAATGTTCGAAATGCGTTCATCGCCTCGTTCAAGCCCGCGCCTGAAATCAACGTGGAAATTGAGCAAAACTTCATTGCTGCGACTGAAGAGGAGCAAAATGTGGACCCGAAATCCGATGTTCTAGCCCAGAAAGCCTGAAATCTGCATTTCTAACCGAAATTCCGGATGATTTGAGGCGTTCAAGCGTGCACACGGCATCTTTGTTGTTGTCTTACGCTTAACAATCTCCATTTCGTCCTCATTTCTCACTCTTTGTCTTTTGCTCTCTGTATGACTTCCACTAGTCCTCTAGTCTAGAATGCTTTTATATATGTGAGTTTCTATCACCCAGACCTGTAAAATGCAAGTTCAAATGGTTCCGCACCGATACAATTCGAATCGTAAAAAGCAGGTTTCAAAGAGCAAACAAAAATGCAAAAAAAAACGAATAAAAAACCAAAATTCGCTTTCTTTCAAATTACAGTTTAACTACGGTCATTGAGAGTATAAATTGGTCAAACTCATTTCAGAGACCAGCGGAAATGTTTGCAGTGTTGCAATATCATATTCCTTCCGTCATATTCGGTCACTTTTTCGTTCATCTCTCCGCTGTTTGAGCTCGAATTGGAAAACTCGTAGCGGTGAAAATTCTATTTCATTTTTCCTGATTTAAGTGAATTTTAGACATAAACGGTTCATTCGTTTGACCTGAACAGATCAAGCGCGTAATTTCGTTTTGTTTTAAGAGCAACAGCGCGAATGTTATGTAGACAAAAAGAGGTCAAAAATCAAAATGTAGAGGCACTTTAGCAATTTATCATTCTCTGCGTATTCAACATTCCGGCTGACGGACGGCGGACGCCAAAAAACCCGGAATAGCAGTTGTCCGCGGAGTGAGTGGCGAACGGCGAACGTTTCAGCGGCTGTTGTTTGAGGGTGCGTCTTTCCTTCCTTCCTTCCTGCCTCGCGTTCTGTCTCTTAATTATCGAGATTTGTGCCATTTCCCTTAAACATGGCCAATCCAGTCATGGATTACCCACCCTTGTTCGATATCAACCTGTTGGCATCAGTTCTCACGCTGCCCGTCTATCTGCTCGTCCTTACGGTAAATCAATAAATCATGTTTTAAGACCGTTTAAGCATCCGTTCAGCTCTACATCCGCAAACCGCAGTTGAAGAAGAACGTCGCCTACTGGCTGATGGCGAGCATCGGACTCCTCGATTGCTTCTTCCTTACGGCTCACACTGGTTGGTTGATCGCGTTGGAGTTGAATTTAACATCAAACAGTGAAAAATGTAAGATTTGACTAATCAATGCAAGAATCAACCCATTTTCAGTACGTTTCCTACGTGAATAGGGTCTATTTGAGCGTGCTGCCTTGGCACCAGTTCTTGTTGGCTCTGAACAGGGCTGTGGCTATTTTTGGCCTGAAATGCAAGCATGAAGTGACGATTACAAAGGTTAGTGGCGCCTCCATTCGCCCACCACACTTGCCAGGTCTTCAGTTCACTTCAGTTATCGTCTGGACGTTGACGTTTCCCGCAAGCTACATATTCTGTCAGTTCCTCTGGTTGCGTTACCGGTATAATCATAGCGTCTGTCCCGCGAATCTGGATCTGGATTATGAGTTTTGCAAATTATTTTACGAGTTTTGGGTCAAAATTGGACCTCGATTTATGATCGCCACGTTGCTGTGTCATCTCATCGTTACCGCTGCTGTGTTGGTGAAGGTACGCGAGGCTAAAGGCATGATCTCCTCACAAGATTCATGTTCATTCCTGCTCTCTTCTACTGGACGCTCGACACTGATAAGTGCGAACTGGTTTATGTGCCAGCAGAAGGCTCGGTCGACCTTCTCTCTCTGATGCTGATCCCTACGTTCAATGTGATGATTTGCCTTGCATTGCATCGGTTAGTTAAAGCAACGCGTTGGCAATAACCGTCTGATTCCCGAGTTTAGGGCACTCCGAGCCGCATTCTTTGCCGTCTGCAAGTCATAGAACGAGGAAATTGAAGGAAATTTGCGCTTCCGCCGCGTCGCTGCGATCGAAGAGGACCCGAACTTGGATCTAACATTCGATCTTCGAGTTTAAGAAGCCTGAAATCTCTATCGTCATTATGCTGACTCCGTTTGGCACGATGAACAGAACGAGACCATTCGAAGCCAATTTTGAGAAGCTTCAACTTGACGAATAGTGTAAATTAGAGTGTAAAAAGTGTATTTTACCGTAGAAAAAAACGAAGATTTCACCAATTTAGCAGATCAACTCAATCATGGCGAGATGGCCGAGCGGTCTAAGGCGCTGGTTTAAGGCACCAGTCTCTTCGGAGGCGTGGGTTCGAATCCCACTCTCGTCAAATCGTTTTTTATCAAGATTTACAAAAACAATGCAATCAGGGTAGCGTTGTAGGAGTCGAGTACTGTAGCATCGCTGATTTTCGAGGGAAGCAATGCTTCTGAATCTATTTAAGTGTCATTCGCGGTGCAAATGATGGTGCGACAATCGCTCTTGTGCCAATCGTCCCATCCTTCGTCATTCGCTGAAAATGGCCTCCGCCTACGACGTCACTCCCTTCAAATCTTCTGCTGAAGACTGCGAAGCGGGAGAGAAATCCACATCGTCAAGCACACAAACCGACGAAGCCACAAGAACGGCTGACCTGGTGAATCCTGGTGTATTGACTAAATTCTTCCTGTATCTCATTCTCCCCTCCATTGTTATCGGATTTGGCATCGGAGTAATTAAAGGTTCGCTTCAAGGTTTATTCCACTTTAGCCTCGATGAGATCAGTTCAAACATTCTCTCGGGTTTGGTCAACACAAGTATCTATTACTTTTACTTTATGAAGACTCGGTCCGAGGACAACTTCAAGCTGAAATTGTTCAGACTTGTGTTTTTCTTCTTTGGCGCTATCCTAGCGCAGTTGTATTTGAAGTAACCGTGCGGTTATGTGGTCTTACATGGTAATTTGTTAATAAAGATTTTTGCTTTGAATTATCGTTTTTTATCGTTGCGAGTACACTGTTAGTCGTTCGATTTGAAATATTCAGTCCGGGTGGTTCCCTTGTTAGCTGTTCGAAGCGATATCTCGAGAAGCTATATCTTGCTACTAGATAACATAGTTCTTCAGTTAAAAATGAGGTCAAACAGTATTCAGGTCTGAATACTGTTTGACGTTATCTAGTAGCAAGATATAGCTTCTCGAAAACCAAAAGAAGGGTCGAAAGACAAAGCACCGGAACAACGAGTAATGTTCGAGTAACGAGTAAGGAACGAGTAATGGTAAATCATTATTAGGTGATGAGAAATTTTAAATCATGTTTTACAGGAAAAGCACGTCGAAAACGTTAAAGAAGATAGCGAGGAATAAGAGGAATTTGTTCTGTTGCTGAAATACCGGAACTGGTATTTAATAGTGCTGTAATTGTTATTGTATTTGCTGGTGCTGATTTTTTACTTAATGGCTTCGCTTTAAGAGCAGGCTTAGGCCTAGGAGCTAACCCAAGGTTTGTCTAGTGAATTTTAAGAATTAGTGAAAAAAAGAAAAACAACGTTAATGGGGTAAATAGCCGGATGAGAGGGGTAAATAGCGGCGCTATTACAGATTCGACTGCCCAATCAAAACTCGACTGCCCACGTTGTCCACTGCCCAAATGACTGCTTGTAGTACGAAGCCTACAGAATTTTGGAGCCTAGTGGATTGTACGAAGCCTTGTGATTGCGCTCGCGCAAATATTCACCAGGCTACGAAGCCTGGTAAGTCAGAAAACCTGACCATTCATTATTGATGGCTCTGTACTAAGAGCAGGCTTAGGCCTAGGAGCTACCGCAAGGTTTGTCTGGTGAATTTTCACAAGGCTTCGTACAATTCACTAGGCTCCAAAATTCTCTAGGCTTCGTACAGTTATTCCGACTGGGACGGCTATTGTGGATTGGGACGGCTGTTCTACAATAAAGCCTTGAACTCCTTCATAGAAATTATGGTTAACTTCAAAAATAATTCCGGCGCCGAAGCGTCGCGGCGCCGAGTTGTCCCGCTCCGGAAGAACTACGTTATCTAGTGTACTCGCGACGCGAAAGAACGATAATTCAAAGCAAAAATCTTTATTAACAAATTACCATGTAAGACCACATAACCGCACGGTTACTTCAAATACAACTGCGCTAGGATAGCGCCAAAGAAGAAAAACACAAGTCTGAACAATTTCAGCTTGAAGTTGTCCTCGGACCGAGTCTTCATAAAGTAAAAGTAATAGATACTCGTGTTGACCAAACCCGAGAGAATGTTTGAACTGATCTCATCGAGGCTAAAGTTGAATAAACCTTGAAGCGAACCTTTAATTACTCCGATGCCAAATCCGATGCCAAATAACGGGAGAATGAAATGCAGGATCAATTTAGTCACCAACTCACCAGGCTTGTCGTCAGCCGTTTGTGTGGCTTTGTGGGTTTGTGGGTTTGACGATGTGGATTTCTCTCCCGCTTCGCGGTCTTCAGCGGAAGGTTTGAAGGGAGCGACGTCGTAGGCGGCGGCCATTTTCAGCGAATGACGAAGGATGGGACGATTGGCACAAGAGCGAATGTCACACGAGCAATTGCACTGCGAATGACTTAAATAGATTCAGAAGCATTGCTTCCCTCGAAAATCAGCGATGCTACAGTACTCGACTCCTATAACGCTACCCTGATTGCATTGTTTTTGCGGTAGCTCTGTACGCGAATGCGATAAACTCTTGATATGGATTGTGGATTGGGACGGCTAATGTAAAATATAGCCTAAGTCAGGAAACCAGACAATCGTAGAGCATGGGTTAGAAGGATGAGAGGGATAAACAGATTTATTAATTGTTACGTATGGCACTTGGGTCCCGGAACTCTGTCGCGATGGCAGGCTGAGTATCATTAGGCCACGGCAATTGGTTGGCCGCTGATCGGCATGTGTTTCGTAATTCACTCTTCGTTATGTGTTAGTTGTTACGTGTATTTATGCTTGTTGAGATAAACGATTTAATTACCCATATTTGAGGTTGGCATTGAACCACCCACGTTACGCTCCTCGTCAGGACGTAACAAGTTGATTACAATACAATCAAATTAAACAATTAAATATCGTACGTTTCTTCTTCTGGTTCGTTGTAGTCGTCGATGGCGGCCGAACTCGTTCGAAATGGAAGCACTTCAGTTTTTCTCCGAATGTCTCTAAAAAAGAGAGATGGTGATGAGGGTTGCGAAGACGATAATGGTGAAGGCGTGCTGAGTTATGCTCAATTCATGATGGCCGGCCTTATATAATGTGACTATGACCTTGTTTGCCCTTGTTTTCATTAACAAATAGATTGCGCAGCGACCTTCCCACTTACGACTGTTGCGGCGGTTCACTTTGTTTTGGCGGTTCCGGCGGGCTGGGCGTCTCCGTTGGACCGGACGGTCCTGGTGTCTCCGTTGGACCGGATGGTCGTGGTGTCTCCGGTAAGCCGGACGGTCCTGGCGGTTGTGGGCGGGGCGCCTAAGAGGCACAACCGGATTCGGAACTTTCGCTTCATTAGTTGCCTCGTCTTCCGCTTCTGTGGTAGCTTCGTCCTCATCATCGCCTTCGTCATGGGCAGGATATTCATCTTCATCGCCATTACCATAAACAAAGATCAATCCTTCGAAGGGATCAACAAATTCCACGTTTCTGGTCTGCTGCATTTCTTGCGCCACTCCAGCTAGCACAATAGGAGCAGCGACTTTAGCTGCAGTGGCTAAAGCACCAATAGGTGTTCCGCCAATAGGTGATGGCACATTGGCGACGAGAAAGGCCAAAACAGGTGAGATGATGAGTATGTTTATCAGCACGCTGGCGGACAAACCTTTTGTATGGTTTTCCGATAACAAAATAGGTCAAGGTGGCAGCCAGCTCTCGGCGGTGCAGCGCGTCTAACAGAGTCTACTCCATTCGTGGAATGGAATAGAGTACAGCGCGAAACAAGCCGTCGTTTCACTCCGCTCTGCAATTTCAGTTAGTGCACGCTGATCAGAGAATCATGAAACTCACGGCGTTGCTGAGTTAAATACACTGCGAGGCCGAATAGTCCCGCAGAAGTGCTGCTGCAAGACTCTTCCGACTCTTCAATCTACTAAACTTCTATCAATTTATGCGTTTTAACCGATCGATTGATAAGCTTCCTTTGACAAGCGAGCAGCGCGGAGAGACGTCACGGAATGTTTGAATTATCAGGTTAAAATGTTTTGTGTAGTTTGAAGTGTGGTTCGACGGCATCGCTTATATGATCGCATCACTACGCGAGATTACGGTATCCTTTGGGACTCTACCATCACATGGAAAATCACTTTATGAAGATCATCCGGTTTTACGACAGTTGATTAAGAGGCATTCCCGCTTAAAATTGATTTGAAGTTAGTCCCTCAGATGGCTTATTCGCCGGTGTGCGTTGCAAAGTAGGCGAGGGAAGACAAGAACAGGATGAAGCACGCGATTCTTTCGTCCACCTTTTAAATGTGACCCGATTTCCCCCGTGCAATACCTAACCACTCGCACCTTTATCACACATTTATCTAGCAGTTCACGCTTGTACAATATGATAGCTAGCGAGTAAAGCGGAGAGAGGGCAAGCGAGCTGAGTCTCCAATCTCCCTCGTCCCCGATCGCGCTCATCTCGTCCGTGAGACGGGCGGGGCTGGACACGCTCGGGTTTCTGCTGATCGTCGTCCCGGCGATCTGGAGACGGCGGTTGGGAAGATAGGCATATGACGATATAGGTGAAATAAGGGATAGAAGGGGTCGAGGTACATTGCGATACAAGAAAAGGAAGATATAGGCAAGGGTCGAAGTAAGTTGCGATACGGGGGACGGAAGATATAGACATTAACCTCCAACATTATTGGTAACTGAAAAGGTTATCAGTGCAATTTCAGTGTACGCAGGGATTGTTCGATTGCTCAGCGGCCAATAGAAGCACCCAGTGAGTATTTACCCACTTGTAAGGTGAAGTCTCCAACTACAGAACTGAGACTGGTAGCGGTTGACAAGCACCGTCCCATTTGTTGTTTCATCTATCGATCCCTTCTGATCCTCTGAACGAGGCGAATACTGTTTCTGACTTGCCGTCCTCAACTCAAGTTCTGTTGACCGCTTCTCCACAGCAAACAAGGAATCCATGACAGAACCAGTTGGTCTGTCTTTACAAAAAATTGTGGATAGTTCCACGGATTCTCGTCGGCATTACGGCCAAGTTGAGCTTCTTCGTCGACCAGCTATTCTTCATTGTGAGTCCTGCAGGCTTCACTGATGTTCCACAGAACATCATAAATTCGGACTATCACTTTTGTTGGCTGTTGGCCGGCTTTCGATTTCTCAATCCATGCAGAGAGTGGTTGTTTGCCAGTGATCTCTGAAATCTCAACAATTGAAATTGAAAAGAAACAAATAAGTTTACCTGGAAAGCGAACGTCTTTATTTGGATTCAGTTCACCAATGTTAGCAAGCAGCGTTCCGTTCTTTGCTTCATCTATCGATGCCCCTCTGAACGAGATGGACACCAGTGTTAGCAGTTGAATTGAGGCGATCGCTTCCGCTGCGTTTTCTCTGGCCTCTCCTGTTCTCAGTCTTTATTGCCATACGAAATCGTTTTGCGATGTCCTCCTCTGTGCCATTCAACGACGAATGGAGTAGACTCTGTTTGAATTCCGACAAAGCGCCTACAGCATCTGTCAGCTAAAGAAAATGATTGAAAGATGACTGACGATAAGAGAGAGACTGTGTTACCTGTTCACGATGCATCATTTTTGTTTTTGTTGCACGCGACTCTGGAATCTCGCGTTCCGGTTTACCATCGCATCTGGAACTCACGGCGTTGAATACACTGTGAGGCCGAATAGTCCCGCAGAAGTGCTGCTGCAAGACTCTTCCGACTCTTCTATCCTCTAAACTTCTATCAATTTATGCGTTTTAATCGAGAGACCGAGAGCTTACCATGTTTTGAAGACGATTCTCAGCGTTGATCGACAGCACCTCAGCGGGCGCAGATGACTAAATTACTGAAATAGAGCGATGAAATACGTGTGGAGAGGCACGCAACACGAGTGACTCGATTAATGCTATAAATGCAAATCGATCGATTGATAAGCTTCATTTGACAAACGAGCGGCGGGGAGAGAGAAACGAAACCATCGGTGTTGCAAAACTGTCATGACGTCACGCGGAATCCGGTTAAAATGTTTTGTGTAGTTTGAAGTGTGGTTCGACAGCATCGCTTATACGATCGCATCACTACGCGGGCTTACGGTATCTTTTGAGACTCTACCATCACATGGAAAATCACTTTATGAAAATCTTCCCCAGAACTGACATGCTGCATTGGGTAAACACGGTTCTACGACAATTGATTAAGAGGCATTCCGTCGTAACGGACTTGAAATATGCCTGTTGCGTCCTTTGAAGACTGGGGAACCCAAAAACTAGAGAAACCACGCTACTGAATGCTGGACGGTTGTGCGCTTCATTGCAGTCGCCGATTGTGCGGTTCAGTTCCTCCAACGGCTGCGTGACACTCAACGATTTGCCCTTCTTCAACTTCATCGACATCGTTGACCCCATGCGTTTCCATATGTGCTTCTTCTTTGTCTTCTTCTCCGACATCGCATGGAATCTCTGCAAATTTAAAAAAAACATAAATTAAACGAAAGCGGTGTGAACTCGGAACGAAACCCAAAAAGAAAAACAGAGAACCCGCGAAGGCTGACTCATAACGTGCCGGCGTCAGTTTTATGACTTTCCTCTCTGTGCGCCCGCAGCGCACCCGTTTCCCTCACCTCACGATTAATACACTAAATTGTGTATTAATCCTGTACGCAACAAGCTCTATGCATAAAGTCCGTTTTCCGCTTGATTCTTGATTATGCAGCAGTCAATAGTGCCCCCCGTAAAGCGAACATGTTTACTACATCAAAAAAAAACAGGCAACTTAGATAAACGAGATACAGATTAACAGTAATGGTCTCATGATCGACGTCGTTTCTTCGGTTTTGGGCTGCTCTTCCTCAACAGCTTCGCTACACCCCACGCTTCGGAGAGTTCTTGGAACATTTCATTAACAAACACTCTGCTTGCAGAGGTCATGTCGTCCTCACTCATTTTGATTCCAGTGACAACGGTCCAGCTGATGGCATCGGTTGCCAGTAAGTGCGAATAAAGACGAACAACGTTACGAAGCTTCGTAATGTCGAAGCGGTGGATGATTTCGTACGTTTCCCGGAAGCTGCTTTCAAAACTTTCTTGGAATTCTTTCTTCAGACGGCAAAAACGTTCAGCAAGCAGTCCGAAAAATCTGTTGTAGGTTCGCTCTTGAGCACAGCAATCGACAATCATGTAACACAATTCCCGCTCCAGTCCAGCTTTGTAGTGGTTTTTGAGCAACTTGTGTGCTGCTTCTTGAAAATCCAACGACGATTGGATGCTTAAGTATACTCTCCGCCGAAAAGCAACCATATGCTGCTCGGTATTGTCGATGATTGTTTGTGTTTGAACTGAATCCGCCAATTTTTCATCTCCGCCTTCATCATCGTCTTCTTCACCATCGCCATCTTCGTCATCCTCACTGCTAGTTTCGCCTCCCGATCCAATGACTTGTTTTCGAACCTCATCGTAGTTTGCCTCATTCATTTCGAACTCAGTGTCCAACTTGAACACATTCAAAGAGTTCTCTGGGTCTTGCGAGTCCTGCAGGTTCACCACATGTGTGACCTGGTCTTCCTCGTCTATCAAATCAAGATCTTCGATGAGCGCTGGGTAAGCGCGGAACTTGTCCTTCCGGATGTGGAAGATTGATTCAATCATGTACTGCACTCGATTGTCGATCTCAGCTTCATTCAGAACACTTCTGAGTCGATCAAACACTGAGTTCAGTCCCTTCGGAGAAATGTCGCTCAGCTTTGCTCCGCATTCCTTCAAAAAGGCGATTGCCACTTCAAGTGAATCGGCTGTAGGGTTCTCCAATAGAACGATCAGGATCTCCAAGGCAATGATTTCATGAGTGACTTGCTGGTTCACCAAATGTGCCAGAAACTTGCAAACAGTAATGGCGATGTTCTTGTTGTTGAAGCGAAAAGCTCGCTTGAACTGGATCACAAGCCTCTTCACTACAAGTTGGCCTATGGTGGGGAACTTCGAGTTGATCACGGCAACTAGAGCTGCGTAGACATGGGAGAAAGTTGGAGAGAACGCCTGGGCTTGGATGATCGAGCGAGAAAGCAACCCCCTACCGCGAATAATGTTTTCTTGCAGCAAATCGCGCACAACGCTGACCAAGTTGCCAACGTTAACCTTGTTGACTTGGCCGTGAATCTTCTTCTTCAGTCGCTCCCAGCTGACTCGCTGATATTGTTCACTGCTTTTGTCAGCAATCTGCTGCTGCATCAAGCGCAGTTTTGCTGGAGGGATATATGCTCCGGACATGATGGAATTAGTGAAAAATTTGGAAGTCAATACCATTCGCATGCATATAAATATAGCGCAAATTCAAAAGCAACACAGAAAGCAATGCACTCCATCTGCGACGAACAAAATATACGAAAATTTCAGCGCGAACATACGAAGACGAATTTCAAAGTTCGTAATCGTAGTAGTTCGAAGTTCGAAATTCAACTGGGCTCCAAAAGTGCGCTGATAAGCTGTCGACTGCGAATCTAAATACCGCCGCAATTTGCGCGCGCTTCAGTTGAGGATTTAAGATTTTCAAGATGGTTGATTACAATCACAGTTAAATAAAGACGCGGATTGCGCGCGCTTCAGCGTTTATACGGGAATAAGTATGAAACCATGAATTAGACCGAGTACAAGCAAATTCAAAAGTAGAAAAGGAGAATCCGGTGGTGAAAAAGAAGCGATCGAGTTGAACTCGTCCGGCATCATCCTCTCTCAGCTTCAGAAAGCCCTTCCAGAACGAGTACTCGGGCCATTTGAGGAATTCGCTGAGCTCGTCAGCAGCGAAAGTGACGTTTTCTTCTTCGTCTAACGGATTACTGTAGGTCTGGAAGTCGCGCATGAATTACTTCGTGGATTCAGGGCCGATCGCATTCTCCATCGACTCAAACTGCGCGACGAAGCGTTAAGACGCGCGATGCGGTCAGAGTCGGAGAGATTTCCCGGGCTGTTGATGAAGACGGTGACGGGATAGAAATTCGGAATCACGAGTTCGCCCCTGAGACGATCGACCTCGATGAGGACAGAGTCCTTCAGGAAGAACTTCCGCGTGTCGATATCCGAACTGAGCAGTGTCACTCCCTGAATCAGAGATGCTCGCTTTGAGTACTGGCAACTAGCAGCTTACCCATATCGACACGGCGATGTATCCGAAGTAGAGAAAGAGGACAGCGAACGAAACGGACGTCTTCGTCAACTCGCCGAGATACAAATCCAGGAAGCTGCTCGTCTTCTCCTTCAAGCGGTGCTCCCAACGCGTTTCCTCCTAAACAGATTCGTAATCTCGCATGCGGTCGATCTCTGTGTGCTCGAGTTCCTCCTTCTCGGCGCCGTTTGTTTCGTTCATCAATTCCCAGCGATCGCCATCATCGCCGCGTAGATCGTCTCCGAGAATACCGTATCCACGAAGATTGCCATCGCGTTGGCGTAGCAGAAGAGTTGGATCTCAGGCGGCGACGTCAGCGCGCCGATTGTAAACGCGAGAATGTTGGTCGCCGCGGTGATCGTGATTGAAGGTCCACTCTCGGCGAGCGTCTGAAGCATCCCAATCTCTTCAAGTCCTTCAACTACAGTATACCTCTGCCAGTCGGTTCTCCAGAGAGTCGTCCGCGCTTTTCTCTTTCTTCGCCTTCTTCACGACGCGATGCCAGGCGTGCAACATTAGAAAACAGTCGTCTGCCCCGATCGCGAGGATGAGGAACGGAGTGACGCAGAGGATCGGACCGAACCGCATTCCGCTGAAGGCGGCGCCGCACGCTTCCCGTGATCCTTCTGTTTCCAACTTCCGTCACCTAGAAACCTGTGAACGCATCCGGAGAACACTGCTATATACTTCAATCTCTGCCTGCTTCTGCAGAGCCTCCTGGTCGCATTTCTCTCCACTTTTGTCTGAAGCGGCGTCGGGATTCGGAATCTTCTCCTCTCCCACCGTCAACAAATTCCTTTAACCGACGACTATAACGCTCATGATTCTTGTCGGGTTCTCCTTTGGATTGGAGCCTTCCGATTCTCTTCACCAGCAAGTTCCACTCCGGGATTTCGCACACCGATGAGGCCATGTTGCGCTTCTCTCTGTGGAAGTCGTTGTCGATGCGAAGCTGCACCCCAGTATTCTCTATCGTCTTCAAGATGCAGACGCCCTGAATAGTCAATATGAGAGTTTCCTCTTCACTCTCCTCTCCCGGTATCCCGGAGATCCCGGTATGTAGCATGGTTGAGCCGATTGAAGGGGCGACTGGTCTACGATGCATCTCGCATTTGCTTCTCTCGAGATTTAGGTGATACGGTGATCGCTCCAACATACGTAGGGTTCACGGCGATCCGCAGAAACAACGATTTTCCGAGTGCGTTGTTTGATGCTCTCCTCAGACTTTCCATAAGCGACTGCTCTTGAAAGTCGAGAAAGATGCGCATAGGCCACAAAAGGGCTCAAAACACTAAAAGCACCCTTCGTCCTTTGTACATCAAGCTTCGCAAGCATTTCGTCTTATAAATCAACTTTTACACGTAAACAACGTTGTTCCAATCTCCTTCCTTGTCGCGAATTGTCGGTTGCCTCTTGCGATCCACAGCCTCACGCGCTTGTCGACGATAAACTTGAACTCGTAGTGGCCTCGCGGAACTTTGACTTGTACACTCCATCCGGCGTCTTTGGGTTCTTTGAACAATGCAATTTTCGATTCCCAGTTGAGGAAAGAGCCTGTGACGAAAACCTGAAATGCGCCTACGTTAAACGATGGTTTGATCATAAGAACGCCTACCGACTGACAATGAGCGCTCGAATCGTGCCACTTGAAGTTCATTTGGCATTCCGAACACCCAGTCTGCATTGATGAATTCGGGAACATCTGTAGAATGCCAATGAGTGCTTATGAAGGCGTCTTCGAAGAATCGGTCTTCAGAGCAAATTCAGAAGATTCCTTGACGCTCGCGCCGCCTTTCATCCGATCATCTGCAAAAACAACTTCAGTACAATCCAGTAGATTGATCGAAATTACCAGAAAGCGTAGAAGCATTTGATAGTGACTGTTGGAGCCGGTTCATCAGCGCTGCTTCGCTGTTGACGTTGCTCGCCGTCCCCGATGAGCTAGTGGTTTGGTAAACCTCGGGCTGCAATGGACGCTGTCGGGCAGCGGACTCTTCGCGGATTTCCGTCAGAGCTCAGATCCTCATCGGAGGAGAATGCCGACTAAAAATCACCAAATTTTAGATGAAGCAAACTGAAAAACTCACAAAGCGGCTTCCAGAAGGATCAGAAATCTGCGGCGGACTTCCGCTCTTCTTCAGCCTCTTGATCTCCTTCGGATTCGACTTCACAACGTGGTCCCGCGTCATCAAGCAGCTCACCTGGACCGTTTTGCTCATGGAAACGGCGCGACGGACCGTACGCGACGACTTCCTGTTCGGATTTTGCACTGGCAGAGCGTCCGGATCGCCGATCCCCGAGATTGCGCCGCTAAAGTCGACATCCAAGTCATCGCGCGCGTTGATGAACGCCGCCAGCGACGTAGTGGAGCTTCAAGAGAACGCAGTAGAGACCCAGGCGACGATGAGCGCGCTGCCAGACGATTACAAGACGAACGTGTAAAAACACGATGTTTCCGAATCAGCCGAGTTCAAACTTTGAACACTGTCACTACGTGTCGGGAACATCAACTGTCCACATCACCTGTCGGCCTAAAATCAATCGCGCGCCAGTCGATCGCTGCCGTTCTCTTCGATTCGTTGTGTGTGCCTCATCGATCGTTCGCAATGTTCAAGTTGTTGCTCCCCGCTCTCCTCCTGTGCGTCTACGCCACGTCGGAGGTATTTTGATTTTCGCATTGCTTGTTTATGTTTATGATCGCGCTTGTAGAAATCCACCGATGCTCCCGCTGAACCCGTTCAACTCGGGCTGGTGACCGAGTTCACTCAAGAAACAGCGCCCGCGATTTTCGATGGACCCTTCACCTCGCACGCTCTTCTGTTCATCTCCAAGAAAGCCGAGAACTTCGACACCGACATGGAAATTTTCCGCTCCGTCGCAGAGAAATTCGAACACAAGGTAAAAGTGCATCTGAAAGACAGTTTATTCAACTGAATTGATTTTTCCAGGTTCTCTTCGTATTCTTCGATATGGATAAAGAAGAAAATCAGAAAATTGTGGAATTCTTCGGCATTCCCGAAGAGGAGATCCCATCTGTCCGAATCGTATCTTTCACTGAAAACATGGCTCTCACCAAGTACATGCCTTCATTCACTGGAGTTCCGCTCGAGCCTCTCATTGAGTTCACCGAAGACTACGTGAATGGTGATCTGAAGCCCCACTACATGAGCGAAGAAATCCCTGAAGATTGGAACAGCGCCCCCGTCAAGGTCGTTGTTGGAAAGAACTTCGAACAAGTCGTCAAGGACAAGACGAAGGGAGTCTTCATCGAGTTTTACGCTCCGTGGTGCGGACATTGTCAGCAACTCGTGCCTATCTGGGAAGAGCTGGGAGAGAAGTACAAGAACTCCGAATCGATTGTCATCGCCAAGATGGATGCTACTCGTAATGAAGCTGTTGACTTGGAAATTCGCGGATTCCCTACCATCAAGTTCTACCCTGCTGGATCAGAGAAGGCCATTGACTACACAGGCGAACGAACGATCGAAGCGTTCACATTGTTCCTTGAAGAACATGCCTCTGCCGTCTCTGGTACTGATGAAGAAGAACAAGTTATTGCTAATGAGCATACCGAGTTGTAATTGTTAACGTAATTATGTATTAAATTTATTTTTGATAGCGAAAGCAATCATGTTTTATAAAATTGTTAGCTCATCAGTTTACATGGAATATTAGGCGATAATGTGATCTATGTACTCTGCTCTTTTCTCCATTGGGTTGACAAGTAACGGGATTCGGTCGGCATCGTGCGCTATTCGCTTATGTGAAGGGTGGTGATATCGCCGTAATTCATCAAGTGAAAATTATTCCGACTTGTTGATGATATCACATTAGAAATATTCCGTCCTTTTGAACGCTCGCGTTTCGTGATGACGATCATCGAGAACATTTTACGCGTTTCTGCATTTTTAAAAATTGATTTTCTTGTTTCCCGTGCTCTTTCTTCTTCTAATGTTGGTTGTATTTATTTTATTTTCCACTCCAGAAATTCCTTTTCGTGCAATGGACGAGAATCAGACCGATCAACCGGAATCTCACGTGCAGAACGCCATGGAGAAGTGAGTTTCCCTATTCCACCAATTTTAGGCGAATTTCTAAAATTTTTCAGGCTCGCGGACGCGATGATCGCTCAGCAGAAGCGCGACAAGTACAAGAAATACGACTACGGGATTTCCCGAGCCCAGAAGGAGCAGCCGGCTCACTTCTACGCAGCGAGCACTCTGCTGGTCGCGGATATTGTTGGCTTCAAGGACTCGCTCACCGAGCTCTGCGGCATGCAGGGCGACAACAACAACGGGAATCTCTTCCTCGACATTGTGGCGCTGAAGGATCTCACCGTGATGCCGACGGTCGTTTTCTCTTTCGCCAAGTACAAGAAAATCCTCAGACCAGAGGAGGAGAACCCACTCCTGCAAATCTTCATCGAAGACCTCCTGAAGTTTGAGGAAAACACGCTCCAGCGTGTGCGGAAGGGAGATATCTTCAGCTTCCGCTTTCGAAACGTGAGATTCCATGATTGTACGCCTTCTAAAGGCACCGTTTAGGTGACGAAAGAAGGATTCAACATGCAGTTGGCCTACAAGTCGGTGTCCAGCAAGTGGATCCCGATCGCGCACCCCACTTCAGAAACCTACCTTGGATTGCGCTGCCTGAAGGAGGATCTCGACTCCGCAGCGCCGTTCTTCGTATCCACCGACCACCGAAGCATCATCTCCTTCCTGGACAAGCGCAGCGTGAACGAGGAATGTCTGATCTGCCGCTACGACACGAATCAGCGCGTTCTCTTCCTTCCCTGCTGTCACGTCATGTGCGGCGTGTGCGCCGAGAACTTACAAGGCTCCCGCTGTTCCTTCTGCAATGTTCCGATCTTTAAGAAGTCGAAACTCACCGAATTGGTCATCCACTGCGTGTTCCCGGGATGTGGCGTCGGCTGCAACGGAGAGAGAAACATCGTCGCCCTTCCCTGTTTCTGTCTGGTCGGATGCGAACGAGGCGCTGGAACGCATCAAAAGAATGAGGGATGTCCGATGTGCGGCTGCGATCTCCACTCCTTCATGCGGATTTTCTCTAGTTGAGCGTCATTGTTGTTTATATCGTTTGCGGTGTGAAAGTTAGAGTGTTGTCATTAAAAACTTTGCTTCTGTTTTCCTCTTTCCAAATCAATTCTACTTGATCCTCACATATTTGCTTGCGATCCTCAATTCCTCAATCGGAGTTGTATCATATCATGCGTCTACGTGGCGGTCGCTGCATCCGCCGCAGTTTTGACGAAGAGCAAACGTCGTGCTTTGACCGCTCGAATGCTCTTCTACATCTCCGCTTCCTAGGAATTCTCCAATGGAATCTGCACTTTCACTGCAATGAAATGCTTTCCATGCTCTCATCGAGATAACTGATGAAAATTTGCGATTGTGCGGTCGACTTAATTGCGGTCGGCATGACTTTGACGGCGATCGAATATAGCCCGATGGAGATTACGACGATCGCTGTTCATCATGATCTCACGATCAATTTTCGCGCTATATATCGTCCTTCAAGTCTATGTCTCAATACCCCAAACATTACGTGAAAAAATGATGAATTGACATAAATGTGACACCGGTCTCCGCCTTATGGAACAACAAGATTTAAAACAGAAATTTCCGGGCCTAAAGACCCGACGATAACAACTTATAAAATAACAAGAAGGATTAATTTGGTTTAGAACTTCGTCCACTTTTACTTTTTCGTCGCTGCCAACTTCTTCAAAGCCGCTATCTCAAGCTTCAGCTTTTCGCACTCCAATTCTGTCTTCAACCGCTTCTGTTCCATCGCCATGGTTATCTTCAACCGCTTCTGTGCCATCGCCATGGCTGTCTCCTTGGCGGCTCCTATCTCTGCGAGGAGTAATTGATCCTGGAGGCTAACAGTGCAATCTGTGAAAGGCTTGACGGCACGATCGGCCTGTGTGCGCTTGTTCTGCAAGTAGGAAGATAAAAAGCCGTTTGGAGCAAAGACACTCTTACGTCGACTTCGACAGCCGGAGTGGATTGACCGCTCATCTGAGCAATTGAGGATGAAGCGGTTTCATTGCTTTCGGTGCCAAGAAGGTGAGACTGGAGTCCGTTGACGACACCTGAAATAGATCAGATTAAAGATTATTGTAGGGAAAAATCACGTCAAAAGCACTCACTCGTATCAGCAAGCGAACTAATATCGCTCTCCAAGGCCAAGCGCTTACGACCACGTTTAGCAGGAGTCTAAAACAGCATACGAATAGCATAGTCCGGAATTCAATTAAACGTACAGCTCCAGGAGAACCCAAAATATTCTCTCTACCTTCGTCGTCATCGAAGGTTGAATCCAAGGAAGACGAGGTTGCATTCACTGTAAAAACCAAATTAACAAAAGTTGTACAAACAAAGGGGATTACATCGAGCGCGGAAAGTGTATTTAGGCTTAGATCGAGCTGCTTGTCTAGTCTGAAACGTCCATATTGATCTCGCATATATTCAATCAGTCAACGTACACTTTTCAGAGACGCAGTTGAAGGAGGCTTCGCCTCACTTGTCACATCATTCTTATCTACAGATCTAGATCCTAAAATTAAGCCAAATTGTAAATAAACCACAAAACATGATGCAAACCGCGGATATGCATAATATGCGACTGAAGGGGAGTCACATGAGCTTCTTCAACAGCAGCGGCGACGGTCTAAAGTCGTAAATAAGCTTTTTGTCTTCCATTTGCAAACTTACAACGGTAGGAAGTTCGCGTGTTTCAACCGCAGGTGACTGCAAAGCTTTGTGCCCTAAATTTGAATTTTTTCATTGACTTTTCCACATCAGTTTCTTACCAAGGGGACGAGCGAAACGACGAGTGCGAGCGGAGGTTTCCTCAGCCGGAGACTGGTCAGCTTTGACCGCATTCACTGGACTTACAACAGCGGCCACTGAACAGAGAAATTTAAAAATAAACCACAAGCTTTGATGGTCGGCCTACCGGTGCTGACTTTCGCCGACGCAGAGACCTTTGAGCGGGTACGCGCGTACATTGTCCGGCTGTAATATCAAGCAATAAGATCAAATGAAGGCCACACATACACAAATACAGTGAAATCACTGCAGTTCCGCACAGCAAAACACAGAGATATTAGTTCAGTGCACAAACACAAAGAAAGAAATTTAAAAAATGGGAACAAAACGGTTTATAACTAGAACAAAAGCGGTGTGTTGATGCCAGGTTGTCTCATCTTTTCATTCAGCGCTTCAATGGTCGGGACTTTCAGCGGAGAAGGAGGGCGACGAAGGCCAGCATCTTCCTCTTTCATAACAATTTCCAGGTTCTTGGCAACTTCCTTGTACTTTGCGCTTTCTTCCTGAAAAAGCTACCCAGTCACAACACAAATCTCGAATCTCCCGCGCACCTCATTCATGGACATTTCAAGAACCTCGCAAAGTCGTTTGTACTTGATTGTCTCTTTTTTGGTTGCCGTACGGAGCCTGAAGTTCATCATCGCTGTGGCCATCTCGGCTTCATCTTCCGGACTCATCTTGCTTAGCCATCGCATCCAGTCCTCGGTAGTCTTGCAGTTTTCGAACGAGTACACTGGATCCGCCGCCATTCTGCGATGGAAATAACGAATAAACAGAAGAAAAATCACAAAGGCCTGCTGCACAGGCTGGACGAAATGAGAAGAGGAACAAAAGAACAACAAAATCTAGCGGAACAACTAGCACGGATGCATTCTAACCTAAAATCCTCAATTTTGATAAGCGCAGCCATCACAATTCAGCCAGAAATCAATCGCTTTTTGGCCTAAAAGCGCTGAACGAAGCACATCTGTCTCATTCAAACACCTGTTGCGAGAACCGAAATCAAATCAATTATCGTTGGTCGTTCGCATGTTCGATCTCTCTCGCTCCCAAACGACGAGCCTAGCGCTCCATAAACAAGTCGACAAGCAGTTATAAAACAACGTAAACTCTTAAGAAAAAGCATTCACCTTTCGTCTCGCTCCATACTGGTCCTATCGGCATCGCACGTAGTGACGCTGCTGATCGTACTGATGCTGTCCAGTTCAGAAGAGCGGGAGCGATCCCGCGGCATGAGCGGTGAGTTGATGCCAGGCTGCTTCATCTTCTCATTCAGAGCGTCCATGGTCGGGACTTTCAGCGGTGAAGGCGGTTCACGAGCGCCCGACGCTTCTTCGTGCATAACGATTTCGAGTTTCCGTGCCGCTTCTTTGAACTTTGCGCTTGCTCCCTGAAAATGGCAACAGTCGCAACACTATGTGAAAGCTGCCGCTCACCTCATCCATGGACATTTCGAGAACCTCCGAAAGTCTGCTGTACTTGATTCGCTCTTGCTCTGTTGCCGTGTTAAGCCTGAAGTTCATCATCGCGGTAGCCATCTCTGCTTCCTCCTCCGGACTCATTTCGCTTAGCCATCGCGTCCAGTCCTCAGTAGTCTTGCAGGTTTCGAACGAGTACGTTGGATCAGCCATTCTGCAATTAATAGAAGCAAATTTAACTGAATAAATTGAGGGAAATGGCCGTAGCACAGGCACAGGCACAGGTTGAATCAAGTGAGAGATGCACGGAACAAAGCTATCACCGTCCATTCCACCGACGAACTAATCGAAACACTTGCGCACGAGAGAATTTCGAAAAGATTTCGAATTTGCAATTTCGAAATTCAAAATCACTCAACGTTGGCCTAAACGAACGGTGAATCTCACTGAAAACAATTGCTCCGAGACCGCACAGTCAATCAATGGCTGCGGGAATCAGGCCATTTCAACGGTGAAAGCACCGGGTACAAACGCTTTGTTTGCACTGAGTACCCGGATGGACAACAGTTGGACAACAGGTGAACAGGACAGTGGAGCAATCTGCCACTCTGATTTTCGGCTCGTTTGCTGATGTGTTCCCTTGTTCTAGAGTCCAAAATCGAGGGAATTGCCGAAAAACTTGCCGATCACTTGAACGCTGCGCAACGTCGTGCGGGAGGCGAACTCGTTTTCTGCTCGATTCAACTCTTTCTGCACGCGTTTTGAAATGGTCCCGTGTGGCAAATCATCTGAAAACGATAAATTCGCGTGGTGCGCGAGGATGAAATCCAATCGGGAACTGCGCAATCAGTCGACAGCCGAGGCAGCACGGAGCGCACGCCGTAGATCCGTAGCTGAAGTCCATTTGAAACAGCAGTCGTCGATCGGCTCCGACGCTTTCTCCCCGCCGCAAACGCCGCAATGCGCGGCCGCGTTGTTCGCGATTTCAGCGCGGATGCGAACGTTTTTGTGTTTGTGTGGGAGGAGGAGGCGTTGCTGATTGAAGCAGCTGGCGATTGTTGCGACAAACCGGGCGACACTGGGGTTGGAAGCGGTGATGTACCACAGCGCCTTCCTGGGCGCCAAAATGCTGCGCGATCTCGAGTTCATTGGGTTGCTGTGGTAAGCTGCGATTGCTGCTTTATTTATTCAAAATCCGACTCAAATTCATCAAATCAAAGGCCAAATTACTCCACGGAATTGAGGTCAGAACGTGTGAAGCAAGTTTTTCGGCAATTCCCTCGACTTTGGACTCTCGATTTGAACGAAAACGTCGTCGTTGATTCTCACGGGCTCCGTGGCGCCCTCTCCGAAGAGATCAGAGGCGAGCGAGAGGTCTTCGATGACGATGCTGATCGCCTCCTTGTTCGACCGCTTCTTGAGGCTCGTTTTCAAGCGCTCCACGAATCCGTCGCCGCTGAAATGAGTTTTTGTAGCCTTGCGGAACCGAAATTCACTGAAAGAATCGATTTCCAAAGCTTGGAAGACCTCGCCGAGGCTTCCAATGGCCACAGAAAGCGTCTTTCCGTATTTGCGGACGATTCTCCGTTGATTCTGGAGCAAAACAGAGAGAATGTCGGGTGCGTTTATCACGTCCGTGTTGGTTTGACTGCGAGAAATGCGATTAAGCGCCTCGTTCACGTAAGGGATTTCGGTTCCCAGATGTCTGTACGAAATAAGAGGATTCGCGGTGAAGCGAACGACATCGAGCATGTCGTAAATTTCGCTCAGAGGGTTTGGATCGCTCAATTCCGCCAGATACGAGAGCCAGTCGAGCGTTGACCGGTGGTGAAAGAAGTGCAGATCGAGTAGAAAGTGCTTGAGATGCGGCTCCAACGGTTCGCTCTCAATACCCCGGAAGCAAACGTGTTTGTTTTTGTGATACGATCTGTACTCGCAGTATGCCTCCTTCCACTCCATTCCACTCCGCAGTATGCCTCCTTCCACTCCAGTGATACGATCTGTACTCGCAGTATGCCTCTTTCCACTCCATTCCACTCCGCAGTATGCCTCCTTCCACTCCAGTGATACGATCTGTACTCGCAGTATGCCTCTTTCCACTCCATTCCCGTGCGACACAAGTAGACCGCCATGGAGATGAATCTGTAGTGCCGGCAGCACATTTCAAACTGTGCGCCCCATCGACCGCCGAGCTCCGCGTACGACTGCGGAATGTCGCTGATGGATCTGGAGCACCGTGGATTTTGGAAAGTGCCGATCAGCCACGCTGGACGAGAATATTGTTCATTGTAGGCCACAGGAAGCTCCTTTGCGAGGCGCGTGAAGATCACCTCAAAGAGCTCGTCGAGGAAGAGATCACTGACAAACTCCATCGTTTCTGACGTTGATGAACGTCGACAATCGCGAATTCTAAATGCGACTATTGGATGAGCGAAGCGCGAAGATGCATTTGTTTTGCGATGAATGTCCACAGTTTCGCGAAAGAATGTCTGCGCTGATCCCTAGCTTCACGTTGATTCTGTTCTCCGTTGATTCTGGAGCAAAACAGAGAGAATTTCGGGTGCGTTTATCACGTCCGTGTTGGTTTGACTGCGAGAAATGCGATTAAGCGCCTCGTTCACGTAGGGGACTTCGGTTCCCAGATGTCTGTACGAAATAAGAGGATTCGCGGTGAAGCGAACGACATCGAGCATGTCGTAAATTTTGCTCTTTCTGGAGCAAAACACTTCCAATGGCCAAAGAAAGCGTCTTTCCGTATTTGCGGACGATTCTCCGTTGATCCTTGGAGCGAAGGTCCTTGGAGTCTTCAGGGGGGCATACCAGATTTCACCAATACTGCCGATGGGGGCAGCTGCCAAGTCCGAATCGCACATCTGATTCTGAAAGCGAGGCAGGAAATGCAAAAGTCGTTCGGAAATCGCGGATTCGAACGAATAAACAAACTTCGAATATGTATCACAGAAATGCAGATTTCCCTCACACAAAGCGAAATAGCGTTGCGGGAGCCTCTGGTGTGTGTGGACGCGCGCAAATGCAAAGTTGAACCAAAACACTCCACCTCTGCCCTACAGGACTAACGGAGTTCATGTCAATGAGACACCCCTGAATCTGGAAACAGGTGGCGTAGCTCAAGGAATGCGCCAACGCGACACATCCGCCACATCGTCGTTTCTCGTCGAGATTTTCATCGAATCTTCGCTCCGCAACATCCGCAGCTGCAGTTTAGACTCATTTTGCGTCTGATTGTGAGCGACATCGGTTGCGACTCGAGATGCGTTCAGACTTTGTTAACCAGACGGAATGTTGTTTCTAGAACGTATTTGGCGCCCAAAACGAGAAGCCGAGGGCGTTGTCGACAGCGCGGTTCGTCTACGGAAGCGACAGTCGTCCGCGCACAACTCGAATCGGCTGATTTTGCGAGGCGCGCAACCAATTTGCTGCGGAGCGGTTGACCGAAATGCGTTCCGGACCGAATGAGGACCGTTATTTAATTCGTTTATCGTCCAACGCAACATGCCGGCGACGTTGTCGACAACGCAGTTCGTCGTCGGAAGAGAAAGTCGTCCGAGCACAACTCCGCCGTTCGGAAATCGCGGATTCTAACGAATAAACAAACTTCGAATATCACAGAAATGCAGATTTCCCTCACGCAGCTGCCTGCTGACGTTGCATTCAATCTTAACGTACTGTTGAAAATCGCACCCGGCAAATCGTTGATCCGTCACAGTAAAAATCTGCTCCATGGCGGCCTTCGCAAGGGTTGAATCGACTTGTATTTCATCACAATGGGAATTCTAGAATTTTGACTTGAGTGTTTCCATTTGATCGCTTCTTTTTATCCGTCTGTGGCGGTGGAGTCTCGCCACGCGTTAAGTGATACCGTAATCCCGCGTGACGATGCGACCGTATAAGCGATGCCGTCGAACCACACCCCATACTATAAAGCTAGGTGAGGTCAGATCATCAGCAGAAGTTCTTCCATCCCTGGCTCCCGTCTGGGACGGTGAGCCAGTTTCCCCGTGTTCCAATGATAAATCCTTGTCTAACCCTCGTTCTATTCTCGTTACACGACGAAAGACTGATTTAGCTAACCGAATCAGGGCCGCGCAACGCTCACAATTCTGTCACTATATAACGGCACCTTCTGATGCGACCAGATTTGAGCAATCGACACTTGTTTTTGACCGCGAGCCTAGCGCTTTGAAGGCTCCACAAACAAGTCGACATGTGACTGGCAAACACATCATCCACATGCCAATAGTGTCATGGCAACGAGGGGATCAGCTGCCATGCGGCTGACACGAGCAGCCGCTCATTCCGCTCTGTGTTCTGATCGCGTTCCTCTCCTCGGCCTCACTCGCTTTGGCATGATTTCTCTCAAGTCCATTGATCGCGCCTGCATAACTCGAATTATTCAGACATGTCGTCTACCCAGGAACTCGCCTGCGTCTATGCCGCCCTCATTCTCCAAGACGACAACGTCGCGATCACCGCCGAGAAGATCCAGAGCATTACCAGCGCGGCTGGAGTCGACGTTGAACCGTTCTGGGCTGGCCTCTTTGCTAAATCGCTCGAGGGAGTCGATGTCAAGGTAACAGAGAGCTCGTCGCAGACCGTGGGCGCCAATTCGCGCGATTCAGAAACTCATTACCAACATTTCGAGCGGAGTCGGCGGAGATGCTCCTGCTGTCGCTCCTACTGCTGACAGCACTCCCGCTGCTGCCGCTGCTGCCGCTCCTGTCGTGGAGAAGAAGGAGGAGCCAAAGGAGGACGAATCTGACGAGGACATGGGATTTGGACTTTTTGACTAATTTTGTGTATTTTGCGATAAAAGACCATCTCCGCACGTCCACCCAATGATCAGGGATCAGACAGTGTCTAGACAGCACTGAGCACGTTGCACATGCAGGAGAGCAGCTCCTCGTCTTCATTTTGCACATTTTCACAATGTTGACTTGGTTGGAAATCCCCATCTTGCTCGTCGCTTTCATTGCAACCATCATCGGCGCCTGTTTCCTCCAGCACAACCTCATCCCGGTCGTCTATCGCGCGCTCATCTCGTGGCCTGTGTTCCCGTTCTATCGCAATCGAACGATTCAGCGAACGAAGCTCAAAGACGTCTACCGATACATGCAGCTGCACGATATTCCGATTGTGAACTTTCGCGAAACTCACGGAATTGGAGATTCGCTATTGGAGTCAATGTCGAGGGTAAATCGTGTCATGCTTGTACGAATTATCGTAAAATCGCGCTTATTTAGAAGTCTTCTTCAGCCTCGTTTCGCTCGTACGAAGAACGGATGCACCGCTTTGAGCGCCAAGTCAGAGAGGAAGTTGCCAGGAATGATATGCTGTGTCGACGTTCCGGATATGTGCGACAATCGCAGAATCGCATGATCATGAATGACATGACCCGGATTCGATGCACCGATCAGCTTGTAAGTATTGCTTGTAATTTGCGCTGATCAGAAAATTCGATTTTTGGATATCTATGCCATTCTGAGCAGTGGTCATCTCGCGTCGAGTTAGCCGCGTTCATAACCATGCGCGGGTGACCTAACTATGCTCGTTTTTCAATCATAAAATTTCCATGTCAGCAGTGGCGCTGTCCTTCGTTCCTCACAGCAACCTCACATCTTCATTTTAAATTAAATACTTAAAAATTGATTTTCAGACGACCGAAATCGAGGGAGCCACGCAATCCTCTTCCGAGCTCGTTTCGCAAACCATCACCCAACAGATCTCTCTCCGCGATTTTCGTCTGCTCGAAGGCACCCAACCGGCCGACACGGAGATGATCGAATCTACTCAAAATGTGACTGAACCGCTCGAAGTCACACAATCGTTTTCCCTGAAAAGTAGCAAATATGGCGAATAAAGTTGGATCCCGTCGCGTTTTGCCTGTTCCTTCGCGCATTGGATTACGCGTGAAGCAATGCGAATGCGATTTTGATGGTCGTGAAATATTGAATTTATGTGTTTGTACGCGTTTAGGCAGCGCTTTTACTCGCTACCAGCTGTTCTATTTACGTGAGCCTCAGTTCTAAGTGTTTACAATGCTTTCAGACTCGATGTTGGCGCCACCGATTCCAAATGGAAACCAACCGCCGCGATTTTCGGCGCCGACGGGAATGCCCGATCTGAGTATGCCACCGCCGATGCAGCAGAATCGTAAGTTCTCCGCGATTATATGGACCTGAGCATCATTACGTGTATTTCCAGCTTCTACCTCAGGAGGTGGATCGTCGACCTCGAGTATGCAAGCCTCACGCGACTATATGCAGAGCAATAATTACTTCATGCGTCCGGCTTATCGATTTAAGGTTCCTATGGTATGTTAATCATTTCTTAGAGTTGTGCGTATTGTAACGAGGAATTTATAGAACTCAAGGCAAGAAGAATCGTTTAGCGACGGTCCAGGAAGACGTCTGCGCAAGAATGTTTCCAACGTTCGAAGACACATTGATTACGCGTCTCCTCTCCTGAACCATTTGCAAAACCGCCTCTGGATCAAGGATCGATTTGACCGCCCGAGAACACAGCCTGATACACTATTCCAATGCAAAGTTCTTCCTCCTTCAGCTATGCGTGACAATGCCGTAGATTGCGTAATGTCAAGATTTGTCCGAGCGGCGATGAACAAAGTTAAATGTCCTGTTTACGCAACTTGTTGGACACCGGAGGGCAAACGTTTGATTACCGGAGCGTCTTCCGGTGAATTTACGCTGTGGAACGGCACAGCGTTTAATTTTGAAACTATTCTTCAGGTTGGTTTTTGGAATTTTGTTAGTTATAAATGGTCATTTGTGATTGCTTATGAATTTTTCGAGGGTAAAGATATCGTTTGTGAAAAGAGGTGTACTTTCTCAGATTTCGGGTCCGCTTACAAATTGTTGACATTGGAAGCCACCCTTGTCGGGCCTTGTCGAGTAGGGGTTTCCGAAAGTTTTGAATTTGAAAACCATTATTAAAAACGCTAGCCAACCCTCCAAGGATCAGGAAGTGGACATTCGCTAAATTTACCTTTTCAGGCTCATGGATCCGCAGTGCGCGCAATGCAATGGTCACACAACGACCAATGGATGATTTCCGCCGATCACGAGGGCTACGTAAAGTATTGGCAACCAAACATGAATAACGTTCATATGTTTATTGCGCATAAAGATGAACCAATTCGATCGTTAAGGTATTCGATTGTAACTGCTTGGACCGGACGCCTAATAAACGATTTTATTCTAGTTTCGCTCCTACAGACTCAAAGCTAGTAACGGGTTCCGACGACGCAACGGCGAAGATTTTTGATTTCGGCCGATGCGTCGAGGAACGCGTTCTTCGGGGTCACGGTTCTGACGTCCGCTCGGTCGCTTGGCATCCACGCAAGGGACTCATTGCGACTGGATCGCGCGATTCTCAACAACCCGTGAAACTGTGGGATCCTCGTAGTGGTCAGTGCTTGTCCACACTCTACGGACACAAGAATTCGGTGATGTCGGTCGAGTGGAACAAGAATGGAAATTGGTTGCTGTCGGGATCTCGCGATCATCTCCTCAAGCTGTACGATATTCGCATGATGAAGGAAATGCGGACTTTCCGAGCGCATAAAAAGGAAGTCACAGGTACGGTACAACTCCAAATTCATACAATAATCCATGTTTTGATGAATTTCAGCTCTCGCTTGGCACCCGGTCCACGAGAATCTCTTCGTAAGCGGAGGAGGCGACGGATCGATCGCTTACTGGCTCGCTAGCCATGAAAAGGAGCTGGCGCTGCTCGAAGACGCTCACGATCAAGCAATTTGGTCTCTCAAGTGGCATCCGCTTGGACACATTTTGGCTTCTGGATCAAATGACAACAACACTAAATTTTGGGCGCGAAATCGCCCTGGCGACACGCAGGAAGATATTTTCGGCATTCAGCCGATTTCAACGGCGATGGCGCACGCCGCAGCGCAGAGCTCTGTCGTTACAACTGATGAAAACGGCATTACCGTAATCCCGGGAATGGGTCTGACTGATGAAATCTACGAAGAACTGCGTCAAGATAATAATTCCGCTACCGTTGGTTTTGGCGGCGCACTTTTGTTCCCCGAAGAGATTGGCAAGAATAACACGGCGATCGGTGCGAAGCGAACTCTTATCAAGCAGCCGCCCGCGAAGAAGTTACAACGTCAGTTTGAGCGATTGTGGAACCCGGCGAAGCCGGGAACTGGTCACGGAGGTGGCGATGCCGAAGACGACGTGATGGATGAAGGGTTTCGACCAAAAATGTCGCTTCTCGGGAGACCTACCTCGTCCTATCAACCCCTCGGACCGATGTGGGATCTCGCCGGTCAGTCGGGGCCTGGCGGACCTCCTCACGGCGGACCTTCTCTTATGGGACCACCTCATGGCGGACCTTCTCTTATGGGACCTCCGCATGGTGGATCTCCGCATGGTGGACCTTCCCATGGTGGACCTTCTCATGATGGACCTTCTTACGGCGGACCTCCCCACGGCGGACCTCTTCATGGCGGACCTCCCCACGGCGGACCTCCTCATGGCGGACCTCCCCACGGCGGACCTCCTCATGGCGGACCTCCTCATGGCAGACCTCCTTTTAGAGGACCTCTTCATGGTGGACCTTCTCGTGGCAGACCTCCACTTGGCGGCCCTCATCGTGGTGGCCCTCTCCATGGCGGCCCTCCTCATGGCGACCCTGGCGGTCATCTTGATATGGGTGGAAGAGTAACTCTAATTGCTTCTTCATACTGTACTTATCAATGTGGAATTTCAGGACATCGACCTCAGAAGAGGACCCTATCGTGGCGATATCGACATGCGTGGCGGCGGACCACCTCCACCCTGGGCCGGAGAAGATAGAAGAGGAAGAAAACGAGGGCGCGGAGGAAGATTTTAACATATTATTTTGTGTCAATGAATTTTTCTCAATCGGTGGTGTAAAAATCAGATGTGTATTTGGTTGAAATTAACAAGAAAAGTGGTTTTCCATATGTGTTTTGCTTTGTGCTCACATTTCTCACAGGATACGGTAGTTTTCAGAATGCTTTCTTTGTCGCGAAAGTTTTGCACGCGTCCGAGCTCGTTCAACTTGGCGGAAGCGTGCGCCAACTACGAGCAGCGCACAACGCGCGCTGCGAAGCGGTCAACTGGAGGCGCGCCGTTCCGCATGGTCCTTCCGCCGCCAAACGTCACCGGGAATCTGCATCTCGGACACGCGTTCACCATCGCGATCGAGGATTCCGTTTGTCGCTCGCGGCGCATGTTCGGCGCCGACGTCAGCTGGATTCCGGGCTTTGACCACGCGGGAATCGCGACGCAAACGGTTGTCGAGCGGCAGTTGTGGAAGGAGCGTCGTTTGCGCAGGCACGAAATTCCGCAGGAGGAATTCTTGCAGTTTTGCGCCAAGTGGAAGGACGAACGCATCGCGAACATATCCGCGCAGTTGAAGCGACTTGGTGCTAGTTTGGATTGGGGTCAAACGTACTATACGATGGATGAGGTACGTGGCGCGTGGAGTGTACGTTGGCTAACGTGCAATTTCAGCGGTTCGCATCAGCTGTCAGGGCTGCCTTCTGTAAGCTCCACTCTGATGGATTGATTTTCCGCGAAAAGCGAGAGGTCAACTGGTGTCCAACGCTGCAGAGCACGATATCGGATCAAGAAGTTGAGGTTGTGGATGGCAAGAGGCTTTGCAGTCGCACTGGCGACGTTCTCGAATCGATCCTGAAAGAACAATGGTTCCTACGGTGCGATGAGCTCCATGCGAATGTGAAGAAGAAGCTGGATGAGGGAAGGATTCGCTTGGTGCCTTCGTTTTTGGAAACGAAGCTGCGAGAGTGGTTGGAGTACGATGAGCCGTGGTGCTTGAGTAGGCAGCTGTTGTGGGGTCATCAGATTCCTGCCTATAGACGAGGAGATTCAAGGTAGTCATCCCTGATTATTGGGTTAGTTTAGCTCTGTATTCAGTGATTGGATCGTAACGGTCGATGAAGCCTCAGTGCAGCCTGGTTACACACGAGATCCCGATGTTCTCGACACCTGGTTCAGCTCATCACTCGTTCCGTTGGCCACCACCGGTTGGCCGAACAAAATTCCAGATTCTGTGCCTCTTGCGTTGATGGAAACTGGTCACGATATTCTTGGATTCTGGGTTGCGCGGATGCTCGCCGTCTGTCAGCATCTGAATGGTGGGAATCTACCGTATCACGAGGTTCTGCTTCACGGGATGATTCGCGACGGTTCGGGAAGGAAAATGAGCAAATCGTTGGGTAACGTGATTGACCCGAACGACGTCATCGATGGAATTTCGCTCGATGAGATGGTGAAACGACAGAGGGAATCGACGTTGGCTGAGAGCGAACTGGGTAAATATCGTCTTCCTTTCTGTTTGATCGAGCTTGGGCCTGTTTTAGCGCTAGCAGAGAAAGATCTTTGTTCGAAATATCCGCAAGGAATGAAGGCGTTCGGCCCTGACGCGTTGAGATTCGCGCTTCTTCGAAACGACGTCACTGCGCTCGATGTGAATCTGAACGTCGTGGATCTGGCCGATGAGGGACTGCGGTTTTGTAACAAGATGTGGAATTTGTGCAACTACGTGACTACGGTAGCGGAGAAATGCAAGGAAATTGATTTGACCAAGAAGAGCGATGACCCAGCGGTATTATAGCTACTCTGGAATGTCCCATTTTCCCTCGTTTTCAGGACAGATGGATCCATTCACGCCTAGCGTCAACCATTCAAACCTACGAGAGTGCGTTCGCTGAGCTGACACCTCATATCGCCTTCAACGCAATGCACAAATTCATCTTGAACGATTTATGCGATTTCTACTTGGAAACGACGAAGAAGGCCGTTTGGAGCGATGATCAGCAGAGATTGGCCGAGGTTTCGGCGACTCTACAGCAAATCGTGCCTGCAGCGCTGGTGGCGATGTCCGCATTCATGCCTTTTGTGTCAGAGCACCTGTATTCACGGTTTGGAGCGGTGGATTCGATGTACGACGTTCGACTGAATGAGGTACAGTAGCGCACAGTTAACGAGTTCTCATCACAATTTGTTTAGTTCCTAGAGGCCAAAGTGGACGCGAAATTGGAATCCAACGTAAGCCTAGCGATCTCTGTGGTATCGTCGATGCGATCGCTGAGGAATGAGTTCGGTTTGCCCAATTCCACCCAATTCGAAGGTGAGGAAACGCTTCCTGCTTTTGATTTTTCATGAAAATTTCAGGTTTGATCGCAATGAACGCTGACTCTTCCCTCTCTGAAGTGTTCCCACTGATCAACTCGCTCTGTAACCTACGAATCTCTGGTGTAATTCCAGAAGGCGAGCCTCTCCCCTCCGAAGGGCTCCTTCCCTGCTCTGTGCGTGGGCACAACGCCTCCCTGGCGGTCAGCGTGTCCCCTGAATTCCAACGCGAATTCGTCGTTCGACTGGAACGGCAACTCGAGAGGGCAAACGAGCGGAAAGCAAAGTTCGAAGCGAAGGCGGAGAAATACGAGCGATTGACGAGCGAAGCCACCGAAGCGAAGAAAATGCCGTTGGCGGCGAAGACCGAAAAGAAGGCGCAGCAAGCGCGCGGAGTCGCTTTTGGAATGAATTCGGAAATAGCGAAGCTCGAGAAGCTGCTCGATCAATACAGCGCGGAGAGCAAATCGTCGAAAGTTGTTTGTTGAACGAGGAGGCGTGAGAACGGGTCGGATTAAAATAGGAGTGGATTTATTAGGTAAAGATACCCATATTTACAGGAGATCGATGCGCCGGGCATGAGTTTGTGAGTGTGGAAGGAAGGAACAGCTAGAATTCTAGGCAGTTGACCTGTAGCGTAGGAGGAGGATGGGAGCGATAGAAGTGTGTTGAGGTGTTGCTTCTGCATTTCAGAGGTCTTCGTCGTGTTCTTCAGCGATCGCCGTCATTGGCTCGTCGCGGAAGAGCGCAAAGAGTCGATTCATCGCGTCGACGTCTTCGGCGAGATCAAACAGCTTGAGGGGATTCTTGTACTCCTCGTAGAGGCGCACTTTCTCGCGACTCCAGTGTGGATTCTGCTTGGCGATCTCCTCGGTCGAGGGGATCTGCTTGGCAACCTCGTTCCACGTCCGCAGGAAATCCGCTTTTCGCCGTTCGTAGTCCGCGTTGTCCGTTGGCTTAGGACTGACGCGCGGATCTTCTGGGACGACATTGTTCGGGCTATCGAGGCGCTCTGAGGAGAGCTGTTGGAGAGCCTAAATCGGGGATTTAGAGGGCTGAATTCGTGGATTATCGCTTACAGGTTCGCGAATTTCCTTTTTCACCTCCACGACTCGATCCAACGTCTCCAAATAGTCGGTTTTTATGCCAATCGGCATTGCAACGCCGAAATCCGCCTTTTTCGCGACCTAATTACGGTAGGTTACGGTAGGAAAAGCAAACAAAGACGCTACCTTGGAGTAGGGAGTGAATGCGGAGCATCGTTTTGCGCCAAAGGGGTTCGATATCTCACCTAAACACATCATCGTCACTATAATTGGGTCATCGCGTTTCAAACCAACCAAACTGCATCATGTCCTTCGCCGCCGGATGGAGTACTGTAGGCAGCAGAAGGCGACTGGTGGCCGGATTGTAGCACGGTTTCGGCAGGTAGTAGTTGTTGTGGGCGGCGGCGGCGGTGTCAGCGCCGCCGGGCCAACCGCATAGCGTGGGGAACATCGCTGTGCTGCTGTGCTGCTCACTTGAAAACACACGGAGAGGTGGTCCTGTTGCTCCCGCTGCTGCTGCCGCCGCTGACGTCGACGGAATTATCGCGGTGCCTCTTTTTAGACCGACCGCAGTTGGTCAGCGTAGCGAAGAAAAACGGGGGTTCTTCAGTTCGCGCTGGAATCCCTCCCATCAGCAGCAGCGGCGGCGGCGGCGCGAGAGGGCGGCGCGTGGCGGAAAGTGCATCTGCCCTTTGAGGCGGCGCGTCTGAAAAAACTCGTTTTTGCAAAAAGTGGAGCGCTGAAAAACGCTGTTTACGTCCCACGGGAGTTCCGTTCGGTTTCTGGCGCACCAGCGGTGAGTGAGGAGTGAGTGAGTAACAGAGAGCAGCGCGGTATGAAGGCGCGGCCGGTGGTGACCAGGAAGTGGATTTCGGAGGCGCCGAGGGTGAATTTCAGGGTTCAGGGAAGTCGGTCGTCGCGTACAGGAAGGAAATGATTAATTAATTGGGTTAGGAGTGCACGGGCACACATCAGCGGAGCGATGGTCATCCCGGAAGCGGTGGCGAAGGCGGATTTGAGTGCCCAGCCTGGTCCTGAGTGGTTTTATAACGAAATTTGAGAGTTTTTGCGCATTTTTGAGGGTGAAAAGTGGGCTTTTGGGTTGGATTATCCACTGTAATCTGCGCTTTTAAGCTGAAACGACCAAACGCAAGCAGGACAATAACAGAATTGAGAAATTCGTCAGAGCAAACATGCACTTTCGTTGGTGTGTGGTCTTCTCTCGCTAAAACAAACGCACTTTGGGGGAAAACAGCTAAGAAGAGATTGCTAATGCGGGGGATGACGGTGGGAGGACGATTTCGGACGCTTTTAGAGAGGAAAAGCGCATGAAAATGGCAGAATTTGGGGATTTGTGGTCTCTGAACGCTGTGGTTGGTCTCTGATGCTTTCAAGAGCTGAATTTTGATTACGCGTTGCTGGTCCATCAATAATTGAGCACCTCTGTCACAGAAACTACCGTAATCGGAGCATTTTCTGTCAAAATCAACTTGAAATAAAGAAATTCTTCTTTTCGCGTAATTTCGGTCTCGCAAACCTCCTTGAGATCAAAAAGATCGACCGTAATCTCCCCAAATGCAGGTGCCCTTGTGCGATAACTCACCGCGTCATCGCGATCGAGGCGCCGGACGCAAAAACGCCGCAAAAAAGGCGGAAGCGATTGGCGTGACAATACGGAAGTGTCGATCCTCAAATTTCGCTTTCAAAGATGAACAATTCAACGAATAGGGATACGGTAGGCCCAGTTCTAGGTGAGATTCGCAATAAGGAAGTGAAATCGGCAGATCGAAAAGGAGATTTTGAGAAAACTGGGTCGGAACTTGAAAATTACTTCCTACTCTGCGATCTGGTTTACCGTAATCTCAGCCTTTGGAACTAGTTGGGTCAGCGTAGACCGTGAGCTGGGTTTGTAGAGCCCGGTAGAGGCTATCGCTGACTAGCGCAAGGCTCCAAGATGCAACCAATGCCATCTGTTTGAAAGGTCATTTCAAGTGCAAACCGACCACTGGGTCAGGGAGGACCTCACAGATTGCCATCGCAGCCTGTACGCTGGCGCTATAAGACCAGACGTATCACAAGGAAGTAGTAGACGCAAGAGAGCAGACGATATCGACAATAAAGATAACTCGCTATTAGCAAAGGGCATTTCAAGGTCGGATCAGGGGAAGACCCCCTGATTCACAGCTTAGCCCGTGCGCTGACGTCATTTCTATCGGCTAGAGAGGAGAATGAAGGCCATTTTGGTCAGAAAAAAACGGTGAAGAATCGCCTCGTTGCTGTGGGTCTCGCAGGGAACAATGATAAAGATAAGATTTAGGTCAAAAAACGACTACTTTGACCTACTTTTGAGTGTTGTCAGCTCTATGAGCGACAGCTGCATGTGAATTGATTTGTAGATTGAAGCTCAGGCTACTGTAGCTCTTAAACATGCACTCCATCGATTATCACTGACCAGGGTTGTCCTGGAGACCGCCAGCCTACCGTATCGTGAGAAAATCGAGATAATCGCGCTCATTTCAACGCTGTAGGCCCGCATCTTCGCTTTTTTTGGGGTCGGCACCCACCCCTCCCGTTGCTCAAAAGTAGGCCAAAGTAACGGTGAGGTGGGGTGGTTGCTGACTCCCCAAGAAAGCGGAGATTCAGGCCTACAGCGTTGAAATGAACGTGATTATCTAAAACCACGTCATCGCGCTGGATTCCACGTCGATCTGACATCATTTCAGGTCACAAATTGTTTTTCCCACCTACCGTAACCTTTACACAAACGCTGCATCAGGCTATCATTGATCAAGGTCAACAAACAACTGCGATTCTCACCGCATTGTTACGCAAAGTGAGACGAAATCGAAAAAACAGTCGGGTGAACTAGTTTTTGAACTAAAAAACGGGGCGCGAGGAGCGCGCCTAACCGCGGAGGGGGGCAAAGATTGCAAAAACGACCCCCCGTGAGTGGGGGCAGGTCGTCATAGAGCAGCTGCAGCGCGGAGCCAGACGGACAGAGATAAGCGAAGATAACACGTAAAGGAGCGCAGCGAGAGGCATCCGGGTGTGAGCGGATCCCAGACGACCTTAGCGACTGATCGAATGATCTGTCAAGGGGGTGAATCAGGGTCAGCTGGTGATCAAAACACAACGCGCGGAGCAGCAGTTGTTTGTCGCTTATATCCGGCTACGGTAGACCAGAAATGACCCAATTTTTGACGAGTTTTGCGTTGGAATTTTTTCCCTGACACCCTTACAAGTTTGTGAGAGTTCAGGTTGTGTCAAAGGGTGCGTTTCGTGCTCGCGCACACGTTACAATCGGGTCAAAGTTACGGCGGTGTGGGTGGTTTTTGGAGCCGAGAACAAAGCGGAGATGCAGCCCTACAGCATTGAAGTGATCGTGGGGGATCGACGTTCCTGATCACCTGTGACCCAAATCGGTCACGATGGTCAGGGATAAGGTGTTTTTTGTGTTACGGTATGACCAGGGTTGATTGAACGAATTTATGTGTAAATTATTCGATTTTTGGCAAATCAGCAAGGAATAGTTCATAATTCGGCGATTGCCAGCCGCCTTTCCCTCTCCACACGGCCTTTCGGGTCCTGATTTTCCGCGAAAACATAACCACCGCCATCTCCCTCGCACTTTGGCCCTTTATGGTTGTTTACCCACATTAAAGGGCATCTTCGAAGATGATGAAAGAAAGAGTGCGACGTTCTAGTTCGTTGAAAACAAAAATCAAGCTGATTGTGACAATAAGATAATTAAAAATCCCTAAAAGTCGGTCATCTTGTCCTTGTTCTAACGCTTCAGTCATAGCCAACACGTTCATGTTCGCTACACCAAACATCAGATCTGAGAGCCAAACGGTCGCTGCTGCAAGAACAGAGAAACGGTCCCGGCGGCTTTTGTCCATGATTCTTTAATTTTAATGACATATGAATTCTCTGTCTGCATTTTGCAGCTTTCTGCAGGCCAACGATAACCTTTACCGGCCTCTACAGAGCCAGCGCATGGTCTGCGCTGACCCAACTAGTTCCCACGACTGAGATTACGGTAAACCAGATCGCAAAGTAGGAAGTAATTTTCAAGTTCAGACCCAGTTTTCTCAAAATCTCCTTTTCGCTGCCGAGTTCACTTCCTTATTGCGATTCTCACCTAGAACTGGGCCTACCGTATCTCTTTTCGTTGAATTGTGCATCTTTGAAAGCGAAATTTGAGGATCGACACTTCCGTATTGTCACGCCAATCGCTTCCGCCTTTTTTGCGGCGTTTTTGCGTCCGGTGCCTCGATCGCGATGACGTGATGAGTTATCGCACAAGGGCACTTGCATTTGGGGAGATTACGGTCGATCTTTTTGATCTCAAGGAGGCTTGCGAGACCGAAAATTACGCGAAAAGATGATTTTTTGCTTTTCAAGTCAATTTTAAGCAAAAATGCTCCGATTACGGTAGTTTATGTGGCTGAAGTCCTCAGTTGTTGATGGACCAGCAACGCGTAATCAAAATTCAACTCTTGAAAGCATCAGAGACCAACCACAGCGTTCAGAGACCACAAATCCCCAAATTCGGCGATTGTCAAGTGCTCTTCCCTCTCAACGCACCCTGATTTGCCTCGAAAACGTACTCACCGCCATCATCCCTCGCATTTTACTCTTTTTATGATTGTTCCCTACACATTAGTGCATGTTCGCTACGCCTGAAGCGTTAGGTGATAAAAGAGAGAGTGCGAATTCCATTCTAAACTGAAAATCAATTTTCGGCGGACCTAAACGACAAAACATGGCGTGAAAAGCTTCAATTTCGTTGTTTTCGTCAAAATTCACGAGATAAACGACGGAGAAGTCGTTAATTTGACCATAGAGCGTCACACACATTCATATCCAGCGAGGCTAGCCATCTGACAGCATTTTAGACCCACAGCAGCGTTGATAAATCAGCAAATTCTCATCTAAACTCAGCCCTGCTTCAAGTCCATCTATGAAGGCACGCAGCGGCCTCACCCGATGCCCTTTTGTCGCTGTTTTCTCACATAAATTTGGCTTTCGTCGGAGGAGCGAGGGGGACCACACACCATAAAGTGCACGCCTGCTTTGAATGGAATGCTTCTCGAACAATAGCGGTTGAGGGGGGTCGAAGGGGTCGAGGGGCTTCTCGTCTCCCCTTTTAAAGCGAAAAATCAATTTTTGGTCACGGAATTTGGTCAAAAGATCCTATTTTTGATCTCCTACTCGTTGCCCTTCATCATTGCCCACACCCATTTCAACGCTCCTCTCCACCATCAATAATTGATGATAACGCCGGGTAGCCATGTTGACAGCATCGGGGACCAACCGCAACGAAGCTCAAAGAGCAGAAAAAACCACGTAAATCGTGCAAAACTCGCGCTCACAAACGGCAATTAGAGGTTCATATGCCGGCTGACATCACGCTGCACTGTGAAATCCGCGCTCCTTCCGCTAGCGCACGTCAGAGAGCTCAAAGTACACGAAGGATGGCGCTAATTACTGGCAATTACGGTTGGTTCGCTGTAGCGGACCAGAAATCACTGTTCTGCTACTCAGAGATGGCTGCGCAACGGTAATTATGTGGAAAATCTGAAATTCTGGCTCTGTATCCTCACGAAGAAACGTCTCCACACTCAGATATTAAGAAATTATGAGAAAACTGCGGTCGGATCTGAAGAATTACGATTATGAATAGATTCTATGCTCTGGAATTCGATGATACGCGTCTTTCGGAGTTAAAAAATGACCAAAAAAATCGAGATTTTGTTTAAAAAACCTTATTAATCAGAGAAGACGGCAAGCGCAAGCAATGCGCCAGCATCCTTGCCGTACATTCCCCACCGAAGACGTTTTGGGGGGACTGTTTCAGCAAGTTTCTTCTGTTTCCAAGTCTCACGTTACTCGTGATCGTGAAACGTGAGCTTTTAGGGCTGCAAAGTGCGAGAATTGGGCGAATCGATCCCCCGACAAAGTACACGTACACTTTGGTGCGGTGTGTGGTCTTCGCGGATGAAAAAAGCGCGAAAATCCGAGGAATTGTCGGGGAACTGGTTTAAAAAAGGGATTTGGGCCGCGCTGACACGCAACTTGAGTGAGGAGCACGAGAACCCTTGCTTCTGATACCTCCGATGCCTCGCTGCTAGTCAACTGGGGATAAAACTTTATTCTAGGGGCATTTATAAACTTAGAATTGTGACAATCTTACAAAACCGGTCAATTAAAAGGAAGATAGAGATCTGGGAGATGGCAAGGCGCTTCGCTTGGCTTCAAAGATACCACTTTGAAAGGCGCTAAAGCATGAGGACACCCCGGAATCACTCACACAACCAAAGGTGAGCGATCCGGGCGATTGAGAGTTGGAGAGAGAGAGAGTTGAAAGGTCTGGGTCATAAAATGGCTGAAAAGATAAGAAATTCTGACAAAAATCTACATAAAATTGAATACGTGATATGTGGTTAAAGCGGGCTATTCTCGTTCCTGGTCCTTCGCGGGTCCAGATCCGTTGTCCTCTTCCTGCGAGGCGATGCCCTCGTCGACGTCTCTGGGCGACGTTTTCGGCGAGCTCGCCTCATCGTCGTTCTCAGCGCTGCGACGCTTCCTCGCGTTCTTCGAAGTTGACTTCTTCGCGCCCGGCGACTTGGACTTGCAAGCGCGTGGCGGATTGCTGCGGCGCTTCTTCGCGAGCGCGGATTCCCGCATTGCCGAAACCTCCTTCTTCATCTGCGGCGTCGCCTCGCGCGACTCGGGAATGAGCCGGCGAATCCGATGAACGAACGCGCGACGACAGAACGGACCGTCAAACGACGCGTCATCGTCGTCTTCGTCTTCGGGAGGAACTGACTTCGGATCTAGATCAAACTGCACGGTGACGCGAACGTTCCAGCGGTCAGCAAGACCTGGACGACTGCGCTCCAGCGCACGGAGCTCCTCTTCCATGTCCAATCCTTGACTGCTGCGTCTGCCGTGCTGGCGCTGGTAATTGCGATACTCGTTGGTCGCCTCTTCGGCTTGATCGTTGCGGCAATGACGGATGTTCACTGCGAGTGGCGCTGGAAGCTTGACTTGAAGCACGCGAATGTGCTGTCGCTGGTTGTTGTCGCCGGCGCCGATTTCGAACAAATCGCCTTCGACGCGAAGAGATTCGCGCGCGCTTGCGATTCCTTCATCATCGCTTGGCGAGAGCTCTTCTTCTTGGTCCTGAAAGTGAATGTAGCGATCTAAGAGGCAGGGAGCGCTCACCTCAACCAGTCGAACGTTCCTCCGCATTCCACGGCGCAACTCCCTCATCGGCGGGTACGGCGCGCCAATCTCCACAACTTCAGTCGCTTCCGAGTCATCGTGTGTCTCGTAGAGCGTCTCGTCGACTGACCAATGAGGACGTGGCGGCTCATCCTCTGATTCCGAGTCGTCATTCGCGTTTGCGGGAGGATAGCGCCGGTAGCCATCGTCGTTGTCTTGATTCTCGTTGTCGGCCATCGTTGTTACACACCTGAAACGCACACAGCATTGGGAAACATGGGAACAGCGTGTGGAATGACCAGGTAAACGTCAGTAAAGCAACTGTTAGTATAGCAAAATCACAGAAAAAAATCAAAATGAAGAAGAAATTTATTACTTAATTACATAAAAAAGAGATCTAAAACTACAACACGACGAGAATAGAAGAATAGGAGGTGCGCGCGAAGGAGGCAGGAAGGACCGGTGATATGCAGGTAGTTTTGCGAAATGAGCGGCGGATTCTGAACTCCTCAAGCCTGGCGGCGGCTGCTACTGACCCTCTCCCTCGGAGTCGATTCCCGAGTCTTCGGGCACAAAGTAGTGCGGAAAGTCGAACGAGTCGAAGAGGAGCTGCGCGCCGGCTTCGGCGTTCAGTGGCAGCGGCTGCTCGAGGAGCTGCAGAATGGCAACCAAACGGTCCAGCGGACGATCTTCACCCGGAATGAAGTTGTGGGCGGGCGCAGCTGGCTGCTGCGGTTGCTGCTGCTGCTGTTGCTGCTCCTCCGGGGGCTGATTCTCCTCTTCGCCGGCCATCGTTGCTGGAAATCGAGGTTAGCAAAGAGAAAGGCCGTGAAATGAGATATTTGCAACGGCGCGCACCGTTTGCACTGAAGTGTAGCAATCGGATTAAAAGATTTATTGGTGGAAATGCCCATAAAGCTGAAATTTGAGGTCGGAAAGAGATCTACAGGTGTGGAAGTAACAAGAAAATCAACAAATTGGGCAGTTAAAGACTGAAAGATATGGATTAGAGAGATGGAAAGAGAGAAATTGGGCGGCGGAATATGGCACACAACTAAACTACACTACGTATGTACAAAATAAGGCTCTGAGCTCTTAGCGCACCTATTGCTGAGGATCCTGAGGCGCTTCGACCTCTTCGGAAGTATCGCTCTGCGATTCGACTCCCTCGTCCGACGACTGTTCGTCTTCGTACTCGCTCTCGTCTTCAGCCTCGACATCTTCATTCTCAGGAGCTTCACCAGCGGCTTCAGCTTCAGCCTCGGCAACTTCCTCCTCCGCCTCCTCGGGAATGATATTCGCAATGAGTTCCCTGAATTGCGACTCGATCGCCTGCGAATCGAGGAAAGAAACGCCAGCGCGCTCCAACCCAATGCGCACGTTCTCGCCAAAGTTGAAACGCTCCACTTTGCCCTGATACTGCTGCTGCTGCCGCCGCACGTCTTCGGCAATGTGGAAGAGATTCTCGGGATTGCAGAGTTTCCTCCACGCCTCGCGCTTCTCCTTCGACCAGTCAGGATTCTGTTTCGCGAGGTCTTTGTCCTTGGGAATCTGCTTCATGATCTGCTCCCAGCTCGCCAAGAAGTCCTTGAGGCGAGTCGTGTAGTCGCGACTCTGCGCGGTGCCTTCGCCGTAGAGGCGGTCCGGGTGATCTTCCAGCTTCAGGAGGAAGCGACTCGTTCCCGGCTGATCGCTGAGCACCGGAAGCAGTTCGGGGCCTTCGTTCGGGTCCTGTTCTTCTTCTGATTCTGACTCAGCGTAGAACTCGTTCATCATGTCCTCGTCGCCCAGTTCGAAGACAAAACCTTCGGGAAGCGGCTGCAGGGCTTCTTCGCCATTGGGCGGCACCTGCTCCAAGCCGAGATCCTCCATCTCCGAATCTTCCTCGTTCTGCTCCGCGACGTTGACATCATCGTCGTCGTCTTCGTCAAAATTCATATCAAACATCGACGGCGTGATAGGACGTTCTCCACGCTCCTGCGCCTCTTCTAGCGCACGCTGGAGTTGTTCCTCGGCCGACTCGAGAGTCCGGCTGCAGAGAGGATCTTCTAAATGCTCATCGGAGCGATTCTTGCGGTCGAGATTGAATGACGCTCTGAAGTTGCTCGTGCGGTTCTCCGCATTCCAGCGGTCATCCTCTGGGGCTTCTGGATTGAAGTTCGGATCCGCGTCCAGCATATCCCGATACTGCTGCCTATTGTAGGCCTCCGGATTCTGCATATCGTACCGATGAATCACTTCCTGAGTGACGAGAAGATCAAAACAAAACTTGAAGCGTTCCGCGGAGTCTTTGCAGCTCTCGGACATGCGACCGTAGCGCCTCATCAGCGGCTCGAACGCTGCGGTAATGTCGTCTTCGGTCAGCGTGCTGAAGTAGGCGTTTCCATCGGGGAAGTAGAAGTGCGCGAGGTCGGCGCTCATCTCCCACAGGTAGCCGGACTCTGACCGAACGAGATTGTCGTTTTCGTCGTTCGGGTGCGCGTGACGGAAGTGTCGCAGAATCCTCAGGTTCATCGGCGTCCCGAAGAGATCTTCGTGCTGCGCAAAGTACCTCGCCAAATAGAACGGATTGAGAATGCACGCCATTCCATCAATTGTGCTCTCCACTTCGAATTCCTCTTGGCACATGATGGTCATCAAGTCACGGGGACCCTAAAGAAGGATTGAAAACTGAATTGATCAATTAACTGACCTGGTATTGCTCATCCTCGCCAATGTCTTCATCCTCTTCTGGGATCGTGTTTTCCATCCTCATCTCCTCTTCCCTCTTGTTTTCCTCCAACTGCTGTAGCAAAGCGGTCGCGTCAGCCAAATTCTGCGCCAGAGTTTCTATTTGGTCGACTTGGCCACTGGCTACAGCTGTCACCCTCTGCAGTTCTCCCTGTTGGACGAGAATCGCGCTCTGAAGCGCTCCATTCTGTTGCGCCATAACGGTCAGTTGCTCGTGGTAGGCTTTCATCATCTCCTGGACTTGATCCTCGCCGTATAGGTTTCCAATGGGCATTGTGCCGTCGGATTCGGGGATTTCAGGCATTGGCGCTGGGTTGCCTTGGCGTTGACTGACGCTCGTCATTGCGCCTTCGCCATCCGACGACGATTCGATGATTTGTCGTTTGGCCTCGGCTTCACGATCGTTTTCAAAGCGCTCATGAGCTTCATGACTGAAATTCATGTCTTTAGCAAAGCTGGAAAAGCGAGGAATCGATTTTCGGTCAATTCAAATCCAAACAGAGCCCACTTATGGTCATAGGTCAATTCAGTACCTGTCTCTGAGTCGGCACGGAACCATAGCTTTACAATAAGTCCGCCACACCGCCATAAATACCACAAGATCAGCTCAACCACTATAGCAAGGACTGCTCCTCCGAACTAAAACATCACCCTGTAAGCTTAGTACAACGCTGAGCAGCTTAGTGCTATACAGTATACTCAGAGGCCGGTACTGAATTGACCGATCGCGGCAAGTGAGGTTCCTAAATTGAGGCGCATACCGTACCTCTTTCTCTTGACGTTCACATCGCCATTCGACGTAACCGGCTCCGTCTCAAATCCTGATTCCACGATATCTCGCATTCTGACTGAGTAATTCAACTGCTCGGTGGATCCAAATGGCCGAGAAACGCTGGGTGCTGGCAGCTCCGAGTCTAAAATGCTGATATAGAACGAAATCCAACTTGCAATAACCTACCGGAATATTCCACTGGCACCCGTTTGTTCTCTTGCGGCTGCTGCACCTCCACCAGAAAGCCTTCCTCGACTTCATCACTCTTCTCGATCGGTTCTTGTCGTTGCGCTCGCCAGAAGCACGCATCCCAGCAGCTCATAATGTCGCCGCAACCATCTCTCGGCGAGCGGAAGTCGGTGACGTCGAGGCTCTTCCGCAGGAAGCCCCAAGCGAAGAATATGAAGAGCGCAGCAACAGGGAACGCTGGGCAGACCACCATGTACATGATGTTGACAAGAGGATGGAAGTATGACTTTTTGATGGCGCAGTTTGGAGAGCTAGTGACCCTGAAACGAAGAAGAATTGGTCAATCATCAGAAATTTGCTCTCGCTAGCGGGTTTCGCTGGTTAATTCGTATTTTCCAGTCTTGAATTTAACGAAAAACAGCACAGATCAATCAAAAGAAGCCAAGAATCCATAGAAAATATGACAAAATGGTCCAAAATCTCTGGCATTTCGCAATTTCCACGTTTTTCACATTTTTTGGGCTCAATCTGCTGCATTCTGGTATTTCCCGGGGTGATTTGAGATCGTACTAGCATCAAAATACGCAAAAAATACAAAAAATCCAGTCGCCGTGGCCTTTTCCAGCTTAGGGCTTCGTTTACGCCAATCAAAGCAGCTATTCCCTACCTTCCATGGAGCAAAGAGCTCCGCGCAGCAATGTCCGCCTCTCCTGACCAGTAGCTAGGGTGATTCGCCCACGACGCATCGTATTTGGCGAACGTTTCATTCAACGAGCACTGCATCGACTCCAGAATCGCATTCTTCTCGTGGTCGATTGGTTTGCTGAAGGTGAATTGCACCGCGAATCCAAAGATTAGGCAGCAGAAGAGGAGTCCAACGAGAACACCTGAAATTCGCGTAAAAATTAGCGATTTTGACTCGAATTTAAAATAAAATACCCAGAAATCGAATCGGAATGTCGATTGGATCCATCACGGCGCGACTTTGTCCGTTGATCGCTGGCAGGAGAACTTCGTTGAAGTCGCGACGCTGCGCCCGCTCCTCGCCCTCCCATTGAATCTTCAGCAACGCGAACACGTAGAATACGGTTGCGAGGAGGGTGATGGCGACGAGCGTGGCGTAGAAGGCAAGCACAAAGTAGGAGAAGTTGTGCACGCCGATGAAGCAGAGACGCGCTCCGGGGTCCAATTCGGCTAGCTGAAAGCAGACAATCAGACCACGTGTACCGTGCGCTGCATCCACGACGCACTGAACTGATTTCCAGTTGGATCGGTCTCACCTAAGGGTGAAACACGCATTTTTATGGGTGAAACACGTTTTGCGCTCTTTACACCAGCTGGATGCACTCATAGCGCGCAATACGACAGGAAAAGCCTTCATTTGAGACTGATTTCGAAGAAATTGAGCCAAAAGCCGCAAGCGCGCGAGTGAGAATTTAAGCGCGGCTTATTTACCACAGCGTACACGATGCGCTCAGCTGGAAACGGCCAAGGCGACCGGATTTTTTGGTATTTTCGCGTATTATGATGCGTGTACGACCTCGAATAATCGCGGGAAACATCAGAATTAATCAATTTCAGCTCAAAAATCGTGGAATACGCTATTTTGGACATTTTGCTACATTTTCCACGTTTTTTTGGCTTGTTATGCTCGATTTGTGCTTCCTTCTAGCCCGGGGAACACGATAAGTGAGCGCAAACTTGGCGCGCGCTTCAGAATTCAAGAATTTACCTGAGCAAGGAAGAACGTGACGAAGAAGGTCGAGCCGAACAACAACCAGAACGTTCCCGTTCGGATGTACGTCTGGTCGGCGATCTCCTCGACGCGACAGCGCAGCTTCCGACACGTCGCAAGGAAGCAGAACGCAATGTACCAGAGCTCCATCTGCGCGAAACTCATGATGAGGAGGAACGCCTGCACGCGGCAAGCGCCGAATCCGAGCGACGGATCGACGCGGAGGCGGTAGTCGTCGGTGCAGGTGAATGAGGCCGGGAAGCACCAGGAGACGAAGATGGTGCCGTAGTAGACGGACGCGTTCAGAAAGCACTGCGACATGGCGAACGTGCAGAAACTGTCGTCGTAGGATTTGGAAACGGTCGAGAGATAGAGCTGAAAGGCGGTTTTAGGGGCGGAAATGAGAAATTTCGTCCTTACGAATGCGAGGAAGAAGACGACGCTGAGAACGGGACAAATGCACGCGATCCAGAAGCCAAAACCCGACTGCTCGCCGCTGTAGATCAGCGCGGTCGCGCAGGGCATGTGGCAACTGTCGATCACCGGCGTGTAGTCGGTTGAGGTTGAGTTGACGAGCGGCCAGAGGCATTGGCTCGGTGTAGTGGTGGAGGGCAACTCGCGGTAGTGCATTTTGCAGTCGTTTCCTTCGACGAAGAGACCGCGGCGACCGGGAACGCCGACTTTGTCCTCGCAGTCGATGAAATCGGGCCAGAAGCCGAGTGCGCGGACGTCGGCGCAGTCGGAAAGCGCTGTTAGGCAAAAGTCCTTGCGGAACACTTGCCATAGCTCGATTAGCGAGGGCTGAAATGAAGGATTTTTAGGTTGTGGATCTTGTTTTGGTGGAGTTTTGAGCGTTTTGGGATGTGGAAGTGATATAGGCAGGATCGAGAAGGTCAAAAAGACCAGAAAACTGGATTTTGGGAGGTTGCTAACATCAAAATCAGGGTTTTGAGCCAAATTCATTCAATTGAAGACGTTAACATGTGTGAAACGTGTGAGAGGAGTACAGTAAGAGCCTACGATAGGCCTTTCAGCCTCAAAAACAAGGATTAACTCTTTGTTCTAGTCAAAACAAACTCGCCTAATTCGCGCGCAATTCAGGGCGGAAAACAAACCTTTAGGATTATTATACCGTAATCCGCAGCCGCAATCCGAGATTAGCGTTTTTAAGTTGATTGCGACAACTAGCGCATTCTTAGGCGCGCGAGTGCGTATCAAAGGATGCTTGAGTCAGCGCTACCTAGGCCTTAGCGCCAAAGGCGCTCTCCGGCCAACAAATCAAGAACCAAACTAACTCTGTCAAGCCTCAAACCTTTATACTACCGTAATTGAGGTGTTGAATCACGTAATTTGATCAAAAACACAAATAAAAAGCGTGGAATTTCAAGAAATTGAGCCTAATTTGAGGCAATTACCATCTCAATTTCACGCCGATGACTCATCTAAACGCCTCCTTTTCTTAATCTCTTTACGTCAACAAAGATCAACATCTTTTTCTTATCTTTGTCATATCTACCGTATCCAGAGCGCCATTTCGGTGCTTTACGCGCTTTGTACACTCTTTGTATACAGTTTCAACGCTTTGAACAGCTCATATCCCTCTCTCCTTCCTCGTCAGCGCTCAGAATGCGCTCCCATCATCTACATTCTGCCATCTATCGCCTTTAGGCTTTCCTCTAGCTCCATGATACACCCAAGCTGGCGCTCAAAGGCTCTAGAACAGCCTTTCACACAAGTAAACACCCCTTCCGCATGTTCCCACCCAATCGCTTCCCACAGACACATCATTTACCGGAAAACAGGTTCTCACTACCGTAACTCCCTGAAAATCAAAACGTCCATTGTGCTCGCGCGCTCTTTTCCCTCCGATTTAATTAAATTCCTGAGAATGCGGTCCCGTGACGCTATTCCGGGAAACTCTCAGACCGAGTTTCCCACTCGCCGCTCCCCAATAATGAGACGCTCCCTCAAATCGCTTCGCCGCGAGCGGATTAGCCAACACCAAAGCTTCCACGTTTGCAGGCGTATTTACCTTGGAAACGGGTGTGCCGCTTGCCAGGAATGCTAATTAGTCCGCAGAGAGGGTGACTATCACTTGACTACCGTACCTAACGCGCGCGTTGATCTCCCGGAGGTGTTGCACAGAGGTGTGAGCTGGATAGACACGAAATAGACGATTGGCGTAAATTTCATGGATTAGTGTTGAATATATGGATACGGTAGACAGAGGCAACGATGAGGATTTGGGGGAATCAAATCAAAATCAGCCCAACAGGCAATAATTCCAAGGAACGACCCGTTTATCAAGCCTACAATCCAGGTTCGACCTTTTCGCGAACCTGACGTCCTAAGGTATGCAGCCGTTCGCACGTTTCTATGGAAACAACGGACGGAAGTGTCGATTGAGGACAGAAATTGCCGAGTTAAGTGGAAGGGTACGGAGAGTGGACAGCGATTCGTGGAAAGCGTTTATCTACGCTGACGTCAGAGGGAGCGACTTTTAATTTGGGCTTCTTTATGCCTACTTCCTTGATTTCTCCTCATAACGCGCTCGCTCGCCTAAGATATTCGCCACTCAGCGCTGATTAATGAAAGTGAAAGTGTTCGCTTCCCTATCCCCAAGTCGCGCAAATCGTATTCCGGCCGCCCAGCTTCTCTGAAAGCAAAAATCGAAACTACAAATTGCGGCGATGATGATTATGCGCGGATTACGGTATAATTACCGCAAAGATTTGTTTTCAAACCTGAATTTCGAGTTTGTTTTGACCAGAGCTCAAGGAGTTAATCTCTGTTTTTGAGGCTGAAGATGATAGAAAGGCCAACCGTAGCCTTTCCAAAGCAAAAAAGGCCTCAAAACACTGATTTCCAATGGCATAGAGCATGAATCAATGCCCCAAAACACCAAAAATCCAGATATCTGACCATTGCGGTCCAGTCAACGCGGCTCTCTCCATTTTCAGCTTCAAACACACACACACACACAACACACATGTACACACACCACAGACGCACAGACCAACATACTCATTTACTTTATCAAACGCAATAGAACTCCACATCGACACATTCTCCCCCTCTCCTCCACACCTTTTCCGTGTGTCTCTGGCCTACTGTACTCTACCTTCTAGCCCACTCAAGGTGCAATTGTGCTCTAGTGCTCTCTCACTCATGCAACTTCCTCCCTGTTTTATATCCTTACCTCCTCCATGCCGATGCCGACCGCGTAGAACGAGCGAATGGAGCAGGGCCGATACTGCGTTGCGCAGATCAACGGCGCCAGCGAAGCCCAGCATCTGAAATCACAAATTGCGATGAGCTGCGCGGCGGAAATATCGCGCTCACTTGGGGAATCTCCTCAGAACCTCGTACTCCTGCGGGAATCGGTCGAATCCGTCCTCCTCCACCGTGTAGTTGTACCTGATCGGCACTCCAAAGCAGTTATCGTTCTTGTGCGGCAACCTGCATCGCCCTGTGGAGTTGGCAAAGTGGCGCCGGCACGCGCTCTGACAGGCCCAATCGTCCCGCGAGCATTTCTCATGCGCACGAGCAAACTTCTCCGCCAAATCCTGAAATTGCGCGATTGAGAAACAGCCGACCGGCACCACAACTGACTGACCTTCTCCTTCGCTTCGGGCGACTTTGGTCGCACGTGCTGCGCTTCGTCGATCTGCTCCGGGTACTCAAAGTCGTGATCGGCGGAGAGCGCGCGGACTCCGAGAACGGCGACGAGAGAGATGAGAATTGCGAGTGGAAATAGTGGTCGGACCATCACGGGCACATTGACTTCTGTGCTGTTTTGCAGCCTAAAAAGGTCGCCGAATCAGCAGCGCTGTGGCACACACACACACGGTTAGCACACTGTTATCGCGCAAAACGACACGAGGCGAGTGGGACGGCGGCGGAGATGGCGATGGAGAACCGAAGGCGGCGCGCGCCAAGAAAGGCGACGTTCGTCCTCCTCGGCATCTCACCTTCACGCGCCGAACGCGAAACAGATGCGAATGGTCTCTCGCGCTCCACGGGTCCCGCAACGACCGATCGAACGGGGGGAAGAAGAAGCGAGTGCCGGTCACGCGTTTGTGCACGCCGCGGAAGGAAGGAAGGGAGAGGCTTCTCGTTGTTGATTGGCTCACCATCTCCGGAGCGGCAGGGGTGGAGGTATGCGTATGCGCAACGCACACTCACGAACGGCGTGACAAGCGCCGGCTGGCAAGCAACCAAAGCGTTGTGGGGACTTTCGGGGTATATGCGCTATGCGACGCCAAGGAGACAGAGCATCGGTGGTTCAGTGGTAGAATGCTCGCCTGCCACGCGGGCGGCCCGGGTTCGATTCCCGGCCGATGCAAATCTTTTTATGTTTATAAAACTGGGTTCTCGGATCTCCGACTTCAATTTGGTCTAATAAGCCTGAGAATCTACTCACTTCAAACCGAAAATACGGAAAGATGATCCGAAATGGTCCCATTGATGATAAAATCAATTGTCTTAGATTTCGCCCTGGGTAACCTGAGTTGCGGTCACCAGAGGCGCATATCAGAATACCACGAAAATACCAAAAATCAAGGTCTGCGACCCCTTACAACGGATTCAATTACGGAATCGATTACACAACAGCGAAACCACTTGATGACAGAGGGAGAGCAGAGCAGAAAATGGTTTTGGCGCGCCTCCACGCCAAGGCACAGCGGGGCCACGGTAGATCAATAGTATCGATTCTTTTTCTTTGATTATCGCAGTTTTTGTGGCGTTCACGTCTCTTCTACATAACATCTGCAACCACTACCGCAGATGTATCCTCGGTAGTATAGTGGTGAGTATCCGCGCCTGTCACGTGCGAGACCCGGGTTCGATTCCCGGCCGGGGAGAAAATATTTTTTGGTTTTTTATTATAAAAAAATATGTACAAGAATTTCGGGTTTCTCGTCGTTTCACTCAAAATTTCAATCATCACAGAGCGGTTTCACAATTCGCAACTTCATCGGCTCCTCGACCAGATCGCCTTCACGGCCCAATGTTGCATTCGCGGCGAAATCGGTCCCGTAATCAGGCTCCGATTCCTGCATCTGCTCGCCTTTGCCGAGAGTGAGGATCTCCTCTGCCTCCTTGCGCGGAATGCAGTCGAGTTTCGCCTCAACGCGCTCCATTTTCGGTTCCACATCGTCGTCGGTCGTCTCCGGTGACTCGGTCGGGTCGCCGAGCTGCCGATCCGGGTGCGTGAGGTACACTTTCGGTGTTTCAATGCCGGGGAGGAGTTTCGACGGGTTCTTCATGAGTTCGTAGTCGTTGTAGTCGAGCACCGAGTACGGTGATTTGATTCCATCGTTCATCATCATCAGTTTCTCTAAAATTCACATGTTTAATCGGGCGGAAAAGGGAGTTGAGGGCAAAAACACATTTTTGGGGGAAAGTACAAGCGAAAACAAGAACTGAAATGCGATTTCAACACTGGCGGAAACGACATTTTGTGATAATTTGTGTTCTCAGACAGTTCGATCCAGACATTCAACCAATTCTCATGTCTGGAAATTCCAGATTCCACACAATTCAATTCTGTCTGTCTGAAAATCCCTTCTCTCGCTGTCTCCGCCACCTCATGCTTGCTCCACGTCTACAAAACACTCGCGGCCGCTAATTTCGTCATCGCAAATCAAAACGAGACAGTTTTCTGCAAGTTCTCCGTCTCAAAAATCAACTCTCGCGCAGTAAACAACCGCTTTACAGCGTCTGCAGGTCACACGCTCCCGCGCGAAATCAAAATCAGAAGACTCACCATCCTGCTCGGCAACGTCGATATACCTCGAGAAGACCATCGCTACCGTAACCGCGAGAATTAGAAATACAAGTCTTCTCATCGTGCTCTCCGTCCTTGACAACGACGCTTGGGTAAATCTGAAAAAAACGTTTAAGACTGACTGGGGTAATCGATTCGGCGCCGGTGGCCCCCGAATAGCCGCCACAGCTGTCTGTCAGCAGCCAGAGGCGATCGCGTCGCAAAAAACAACGCCCGAACATAAAGGACGCCCTCCTCGCTTCCATGACTCATCTGATCATCACTTTGGGGTGGCACTCTGGCGCCACAGGCAGCGCGCGCTTGCAACGACCGGGAGCGAAACTACAAAACGAGGAAAGTAAGTGCACCAGCCGTGTCGAGCGGAAAATTTGAGGCGAGGCCTATGACCGAGTCAGGAGCGTGAAAAAACCTGTTCGCCTCTGCGTTGTGCTGTCAAAACAAACGATGTTCGCCGAGATTTGTAGGAGGAACTGGCAGATTCTTTAACCAATTTCATAATTATTACAGTACATCGCTTCGTTTCGTGATTTCATTGGTTTCCGCTTTATTTCGATGAAGAATTCAGTTGTGTAAGCACAGCAAGCAAGTAGTCTCTGTCCGGAGCGACCATGATCTCGTTCTTCTTCGTCCTGAGCCGCAGGAAAGTCAAATCGTTCGTCGGGTCCATCTCCTTGACCACCCAGGAGGATTTGTCGCACAGTTGGTGGAGAAGAGTTGAAGTTTGCGTTGTTGTTTCGTCATCGAGAGTTGAGCGGATCACGCGACCCTTTGTGTCCATGATTACCACGCCAACGACGTCTTTCTGCGCTTGGAGCCGCTTGATCGTCTCATCAACGTCCGTCATGATCTTGGATCTTCTGAAAAAGCGAAAACATTAGATTAGAAACATGCGCTGACATGCAGAAACATTACACGCGTATCAAAGCGAACTGGTTCCTTACACAAAGATACTGGATAACACGCTCGATTCAACTGTAATAACGTAAACAGCGAAGAATCGTTGGAAAAACCAAAGATTCGAGTAACGGAATCGGGTTGAGCAGCGCGAAAAAAGTGCAAAAAGGCAGTTGTTCAGTGCAAAATCTCTGGAAAATCGCCTGACAATGCGTGCAAAAGGTCCAAAGAATAACAGAAGGGTGCGTCACCGATCGCGTTCAAAGGTTCAGTGGACCCGGACTGAATCAGATTTGAGGCGGAATGGGATGGAAAAAGGAAGTATTCAAGGGATAAAAGGTCAGAGCATAAGGAAGTAACATATGTAATTAACGCTGCTCGGGGAAATCCTAATTCTGCGCAGTTCAATAACTTAAACAAACTCAATTTGAAGCAAATTTCACACAAAGCAACCACTGTGAGCTCGGTAATTAGATCCATTCCGAGAAGCACTGAAAAAAACTATCAAATTAGGTTCGAAAACATTCGTTAATGAAAACAAAGGCGCCTCCCGCTCACAATAAAACGAAATTCAAGACAAAACAAGAATGAACGAGAAAACAAAGCATTCAAACATTTCGGCTGAAGCGCGCTGTGCTCAAATGAAGAATAAAACGCGAATACAGGTCGATAATGAAGAGGCTATTCCATGGCATACAGAATACATTGAAATTTAGAAGAATTCGCGTTCTAAACACGCCACAAACGACCATGAGTTGACCACAGACCGATAACTTCAGTCAGCCCCGAAAGCTGATTGAAACAAGCAGCATCTCATCACAAGAATCGAACGACAACACTGCATCGCGTCGGAATGCGATTGTCGAGTATTTTCACGGGTTTGAGCGCGGAAATACCGCTGCATTGCACGGTAATCCGGCATCGAAGCAAAATGAAGCATCATTTTCGTGGTATTAATACTCGAATCGCGTTTCCGACGTCATGGCTGGTGTCGTTCGATTCCAGTAGATTGACTTAATTGACACCTAAAACAGCTACACAATATAAAAACAGCTTCCGCGCATTTTGCCGACGTTTACAGAGTCGAGAATACGCCGGGCAACCACAAGAAGCTAAACAAAATGAGCGTTTCGCGGACGCCAAAATAGCGCCGCTGATTTCGCCAGGCCACAAAACAAGCCGGTCTGGGGCAATACGACAGCACTTTTCGTGTTTCCATCTACAACCAACATCCAACCTAAAACAACGAATTTCATGCTGCAAGAAAACAGGAAAACGCCAATTCACGTCGTCTATCGAGATCAAAAAGCCCAAAAAGGTGATTTCCAATAAAATAATACCTCGACGCAGTTCCACGCTGATAATAATCTCCAACGAACGAAAGCCGAAAACTTGAGCTTCGCGGTCGCATCGTTTCGGAACGAACGATAAACGCCGAGCGCGAAAAAGACCAAAAAATCCATAAAATATATTCTCAACTTGCCACCGACCAGCAAGCGACGCACAGCAGTGCAGAGAAGCGCCATAGTAACGCCGCGCACAACGTGACATTACGTTCTCGAATGTTTCTCCCGCACCAATCGATTAATCGCAAATCATTTGTTTCATTACTACGCACAAAAAGATTTGCATCGGCCGGGAATCGAACCCGGGTCGCTGCCGAGCCACACAGGCAGGCGAGCATTCTACCACTGAACCACCGATGCGTGTATATATCGCCGTTGCCATGTACCTATACAGCGCTTGTCGGTCTTTGAGTCTCTCTATCTCGTTATGTTTACTCTCTCGCCTAAGGCTTCCATGTCCTCGGTAGTATAGTGGTGAGTATCCGCGCCTGTCACGTGCGAGACCCGGGTTCGATTCCCGGCCGGGGAGAAAACTTTTTTTTTATTGTTGATAGTTAAATTGTTGATATTGTTTCCGTGCGACATCCACATATTCCAAATAACTGATTTCGCTGTCGTTGCATTCTTTTTTGAAGCGGTGGCACATCGTGTGGAAGGGTCCGTAGGTCGGATGGCGCGGGCTGCAGAAGCGGCGCATGCGAGTGCACTTCTCCTTGACCAGCGCTCCGAAGTGAATGGCCAGAGGGTCGTTGAACGCGTTGTACGCCTGAAATCAGCGCGAATCAGCAAGAATATCACTCGTTCAACTTACAAGACCGCAATCGACGTTTTGCGAGATGAGCAGACCAATGAAGAAGAGGAGGATTACGTGGACGTTCATCGCTGTAGAATGACTAAAAAATCTGAAAATTCACCTCGGAACTGCGCTCATGAGTCATCTCCCTCCATGTCGTCGTCCGAAACGCAGATCCACTCATTGTCATCATGAATCCGATCCACGTCCTACTGTTCCTGACGATTTGCTCCGCTTTCGAGTTCAAACCACCGCGTATGCTCTGCGAGAAAACGAAAATGACGAAGATGTGCTTTAAACGCTGTGTGGTAAGTTCATGTGCCTCATTCGCCGATAATCTTCTCCATTAAGAATTGCCTCGGCTGGTTGGGAAGCGACATCTTCACCGCGGAAATGTACGCGTGCATGAGCGGACGCATTTGCGTCAAGCTAGAAAAAATCGGCTGGATACAGTATAGGCCCGAAAACGCCATGTACTAACAACAAACAACGCGTCCTAAAAACAATAACAACGAACAACAACTTATTCAATCACGTGCTCGCCCTTCTCGAGCGCCGCTTTGGTTCTTCTATCGTACGCCTTCCGCACAGATGGCTTGATTCGCTCGAATAGACGTTCCTTGTTTGACATTTCGCGTTGTTTCTCCATAAAAGATTTGTAAACGGTCCATTCTTCCATTGAGACGCCCGAAATGTCGGTCGCGAATTGGACTTCCGGGGTGTCCAGGATTTTATTGAGGCTCGGGTTCTCCTAGAAGAAGAAAAAATTGATTTGGAAAGCAAGCCGATAACGGACCATCTTGAACTGAGGCTTTTTAGGATCAGGAGTCGTGTACTTTCCCGTTTTCTGCAAGAATTCGTGCCTCATGATGATTTCCTCTAGTTGCATGTCCACCCATCGCGTGCACTGCTTGAATTCGTCGCCTTCGACGCGCATCATGAAGAAGATGTACTCATATTTCTGCTCCAACTCGTCCAGATTTGTCAGGACGACTTGCGGAGAGTTCTCCAAGATCATGCGGATCTAAATTCAATTAGAAACGTTCCTAAATGCGCTTTCCTAACCTCGCCTCTCGAGAAGAAATTCGTCAATCCCTCCACAAGCGTCGCCATGTTCTTACCATCGCTGGAGAACAGAATCGCCGGACATCTACGCACGACTCGGCCCATTTCCTTGCCCGCCAGAATGCCCGAGTTGAAGAACACCGCCAAGCGCTCGAAGATCGATTCCTCTGAGACCGCGAGAAGCTCATCCGGGTAGCTGAAGAGCTCTTGCCTAGTTGATTGATGGCCTTTTCAAAACATACGTGGCCAACATTCGCATTCCGTCCTCAAAGGTCATGCCGCACGTCTCTACAAGTAACTCAAGCACCTTCATCGATTCGTCGCCCTTCACCAAAATCGCTTTGAACAATTCCGACCGTTTCACGAACGCGTCCATCAGGAATTCTGGCCGCACGCCTGCAATAATCACAATAACCTCAATTCCGACCTAAATCATGCTCGCCTGTATCGACCATCTTTTGCAGAGGTTTCAGCATTCTCGCAATCGCATCCTCGTCCCCCAACGGCAGAATATACGTCTTTCCCTCCTTCTTCAGGTCGCTCGTCACTCGTTTCAGCATTTCAGGCCCAACTTTCAGCTCCTCTTGCGAGTAGGAAGGCGATTGTTGTTCGGCGACGCTGCATAGCGTTCGCACGCTCCTTTGGTACAATAAACGCCCAAGAAGTCGCGTTCCTAGCGCAGAAGCCATCCTAAAACAGTACAATGGACTGGAAGTTCTCGTTTTCAACAGGTATTTAGAACGATGCGTGTGGTCGTAACACAAGCGGCGCAGCCCACCAATAAGATCTCTTCCTGCACACATTTAATGAAACTATGCAACAAAGCACATGATCATGGCTGCTCGTCATTAAATACTTAAATAATAATTAGCTCGAATACGGTTGAGTAAATACATAAATAGAGAGCAATCGGTTAGAGAAACAATAAAACCTGTAAGAGGAGGAGAGAATGAGATTACGATCACGAAAATAACATTATGCTTGTGACAAGAGACCGAGATGATTACGATAATTCGACAAATTATGCGGTGCGTAGTTGGTAATCGCCGTTCTGAGTGATGTACCGTACCCATGGTAGTGCCTGGTAACCGCTCTTTTCTATGATCTTCAGGTACCGCACCTAGAATAGTGAAGGATATATAGAAACGATAGGAATGACAAGATTGCTTACCTGGATTCCAGAAGTCGTAAAGTAGGGAATTTCAAATTTAACTTTAATTGGCGGACGTCCTTCTTTCGATTCGCTATTCACAGAAGGGAGATTGAAATGTGCACGCATGAGAAACTCTTTGCCGCCTGGGAAGCTCTTGACCGTCCATACGAAGGCACTCTGCTCGGGAGCGTACTTTACCGTCCCGATCGAAGTCTTGAATTTTGGTGAATCGGCGTCGCTAGGAACGGGAATGATAATCTCGACATTGTTAGCGGTGGAGCGACGTTTAAACTGCGATTTGGCCTGAATTCCATAGGTTAACAACCGTAGAGCTTCAATAGTGGAACCAACCTTAATCATGTACTCAACTCTCGAATGCGAATAACGCTCAACAACAGCTTCGATCCAAATCAGAGGCTTCACGACGGTCATCAAGCGATAGCTCATCAACTCGAATTCTCCATCGGGCGGAATAAAGCTGATCGTTCGGTCGTTCTCAAATCGCGACAATCTCACGCATTGGTGGAATTTGACGTCTTCCAATTCCACTGATTTTCCCTTTCCACCGCCTAAATGCCAAAATGATAATTAGTCTTAACGACGTTTGCCGCTCACGTCCATTACTTTCAAATAAAACTTTGTCGTTCAAACCAAGACGGAGTTCTGGCATTCCAGTCAAATAAACGCGCATCTTCACCGAACCAACGATCTCGCTCTGCAGCACGGTGCCGTTGGCATTGGCGAGGAGATTCACCGACTCGATAACATCGAGGAAAACCTCATTCTTCCTGTATTTGATCCCTTCAGATCGCCATGAAACAGCGTTCGTCACTGCCATCGGCGGCCGAGGAGCAACTTCCGCTTTGTGGCCTTCTTGCGTAATGTACTCTTGCAGAATCTTGCCATCGGTGGTCTGCGGGTATCCGAAATCCATCATCTCATCCAGCAGCTCGTAGATTATGACAAAGTTATCCCGAATAGACTCTTCTTCGACATCCTTGAAGTACTCGGTGAAGACTTGGACGCATTTGTAGAGGAACGACAAGACGACCGTTACGTTTACATTCTTTGACGACGTCGATACCACTAAATATGATGGTTTAGAATTGCCATAAATAAGTGCATCCTACAGTAAACGTTGTTACATTTGATGTAAACAAAAGTGGCGTCAGGATGAGAAATGATCGGTGATTGTTGGCCCTCCTCCTCCATTTCCATGAGCACTGGGATGAATTTGTCAATGACGGACATGTCCACATCACCTCTGTAGTTTCGGGCGATTATGACCTGCAATGGAAATGATGTTGAATCTGCTGGAAACGAGATTAAATGAAAAAACCAGTTGGATCCCGAGGTGTTTTGCAAATATTCTCAACTGTTAAGCCTCAAAATTCACCCAAAACTCAAAAAGCAGAGCAAAATTAGCCCAACAGGCATGAGAACCGCATTTTACAGCGTTAACCGCCTTGGGGAAATGAACTGAAGCCGCTCACATTCTAGCCTTCCGAGCAACAGTGAGAAACGTTGCTTCATAAACGTGTAATGGAATTTTGTCCAATTTCGACTGAAAACGCAAGATTTCTCATTTCTCTGGACTGTTGAAGTCCAATCAGCATCGGATTACATCAGAATTGAAGTCTAAACGCATCTTCTGGCCTCATACGATTGAATCACCCCGATCTATTGTGCGAAAAACCAAATCGAACGTTCCACAATCCTCTCCGCAAATGCCGTTCGCGCGCAGAGCAAACAAACGAGATCGGCACGTCTTATCAGCGCACAAACCACAAATTGATCTCGTCGCAATCTCATATCACTATCTAATCGCATATCTCGTCGATTTGGCGAAAATATCGATCGAAACCGTTCCGCTAGCACGCGCGCAAACCGAAACTGCCAAGATTAGCCCGCAAATCAACTCAAATAAGCCAAAAACTGATAAATTTACCTTGCCCTTGAGATCTAGAATGAATATCGCCGACGACGACATCCTCGAAGCTTCCGATAAGGTGCCTGAAACGTGGAAAAGCGGTGAGACGACTCGGCGAACCTAAAAATCTTCGAAGGTCGCGCAGCGTTGACATGGAAACAGGATTTCGCTGGCCTCGCGACAATCAACGTGTGTGGTCGGCGGGCAATCCGCCACTAAATAATACCACCACCACTGCGCTTCCGGAAGAATTGATTTTTTGAGACGTGGAAGCGGATAAACGACCGATGAGCGAGGCACGAGGGAATTGGAGACGTTTTCGAGTGTTTACGGTAGATGAGACCGGGGGAACCTGTCGGAAAATGGGATTTTCGCGCGGAATCCTGTTTTTGTGACGGAAGTTAAACATTGTAATGCTATTTGTGCGTCGGAAGTGGATTTTATGGTCTTGTGGCAAGCTAAATCACTCGTTTTCGTGGACGGAGCTGATTCTTCGACCTTGAATCAACTGGAAAACAGAATTCGGCCTTGGTTTGTTAGATTTCTGAGTTTGAGAGTAAACTGCGGAATTTTGATGATTAAGTATAAGCTCTTTTTGGTATTGTTGATGTTTCCTTGATCTGTTTTCCTGTGGAATCACAAGCACGTAGGCGTGGTGTTGTCGTGCATCCGAGATCGTCAGATTGAGGACTCAAGGCGGTTGCTGCAATGCCTGCGCTGCTTCAGCGCTTTCGCCTTAGGAGCACCAGTGAAACTTTTCAAGCAGCTCCTTTTATATATGATTTTTGTGGAGTTCTGTATTGCAAGCATGTAAGGAGCGAGGCGGCTTCTGCCTCAAAATTGAAAATTAGCACTTTTATTGGTAATCGTCAAAGGTTCATACAAGTCAAGAGCAAACTTAAATGAATCACTGATAGAATCTGTCGCGAAGGCACCCGGCAAGGAAGAAGCGGCGTAGAATTGGAGATCGATTTGTGTGTGGTCACTGAAATGGAAATTGGTATCTGCAGAGATTAGATAGCTCGCTTACTGATGCGGAGATCGCGGGAACGCGCTAAAGGAAACTTTTAGAGATTAGTGAAACTCAGAAATCTCAATTTTGCGAAACAAAGACTCACCGGAGGTCAGAAGAACGTCGGGAATCCTTGCGGGTGAGGCGGCGCCATCAGCGCGGGATTTTGCTGACTCATGCTGGCCATCATGGAGTTCGAGCACTCCTGCAACTGCGCCAGCACATCTGAGGGATCGGCGCCTGGTACCTTCAGCTGAATGATGATCTGCTGGAGGGAGCCGACCATGCGTGATTGAAAGTCATGGAAGGCAGCGAGTTCGTCCTGCAGGCGCTTGTTGATCTCGTGCACGTGGACGAGCTCCGTCTTCGCGTGAACGAGCTCCGCGCTCAGCGTTTGCTCTCGCTGCTTGCGATGCATCCGCGAGATTTTCGCCGCATGATTGTTGCGATCGCGCTTCTCGCGGTATTTTCTGCGTTCATCGTCGTTGAGCGGATCGTTTGATTTCCCTCGAGCGTTCAACTGGATTCTCACGTTCTCCTTGTCACCTTCTTCTTCGGGCGACGGAGGCTGCGAGTGGATTCCAGAGTCATTGGCAGCGCTGCTGGGCGGCGGAATCTGCGGCTGTGGCGACTGCGGAAGATGCTGAGGGGTGGCGAGACCAAAGTTGTGATAAGGATTAAAGTAGGCGGGATGCTGAGCAGCCGACTGGACAGCCGACGGATAGTAGCACGGATGACCTTGAGGCGGATAGTAGGACGAGTTGGTGGGGAGCATTGCACAACAAGTTGTCTCAAGCGGTGACGCAACAGCACTGCGGACGCGCGCACAAGCCTAGGACCGTTGGCGGAGGCGGGGCGTCAAGATACCGTTACCGCTGGACAACACCTCAATAGACCCATTGCCACAGAGGGGAGTCCAGGACAGGTGGGATCGGGCCGGACGCGCCGTCGCTTATTATCTTATCGGCGAGAGACGCGCGGGAGGAAGAATAAACATAGATGGACGCATGCGAGATGTTAGGCAATCGGCGGGAGATCGACACACAAGGCGAGGGTTGTAAATCAGGAGACTTCGATACAGAAAACGTATTGATGAGGAGACAATCGCTTGCATACGGTAGAAAATCACGATTTTTGGCTTCCGCATCGATCCAAGGGACCGATTACGTAGCGAAACTCGTACGTGTGCAGAATCTACGCTGTCAGCAAACAGATGGCCTACCAGGCGGCTGAAGCCCAGTTCATGCAGCAGATCAGCATGCGAAGATCCCTCGAATCGGCTTGCGTTGTTGCAGGACAACTCGAATTCCTTAGCCAACAGAGAGCCGTCGTAGCCGACGTTCTTCTCGAAATTTTGTCGGATTACTGTAACTTCCGTCTGCCCGAATGTGCGAACAGTCGCCATTAGCACAAAATCACCAAAATTCGCACTTTTCCTCTCTTCTCGATGTGTCTCTCGCATCACCTTGTGCGCTTCGTACATTCGCGAAAAGCATCTTTGCTTGCCGTTCGCAGTTTTGGCGCGCGACCCGAATCGATGGACTCTCGAGTGCGCGCGCGCGCGGTGAGATCCTTAACCGCCGCCGCCCGCTGACCAATCATGCTGTGCGGTGCCGGATCGATCTCGATCCAGGAGGAAGGAAGCGAATGAGGATTAGTAGGGAAGATTCACAAGGAGATTAAGCACTAAATTCGATGTTCTTGGTGCAGATCGCGCAGATAGCGCGCTAAGCAATGTCCCGAGTTGTCCGGGATTGCGTGGCCGAATACCGGAATTGCGCAATCTGCCGACTACCGCGATTTTCAGGCGCAAGGTGGCGTGATGTTTGGTGTTCTCCCAGCTGGCCGCGAAAAACTCCTGAATCCAAGCACGCGAAGTGCGAGGCGGCTCCTGCCTCATGAAAGTGGTGAAAATTAGCACTTTTATTGGTAATCGTCAAAGGTTCATACAAGTCAAGAGCAAACTTAAATAAGGAATGAATCACTGATAGAATCTGTCGCGAAGGCACCCGGCAAGGAAGAAGCGGCGTAGAATTGGAGATCGATTTGTGTGTGGTCACTGAAATGGAAATTGGTATCTGCAGAGATTAGATACTCGCTTACTGATGCGGAGATCGCGGGAACGCGCTAAAGGAAACTTTTAGAGATTAGTGAAACTCAGAAATCTCAATTTTGCGAAACAAAGACTCACCGGAGGTCAGAAGAACGTCGGGAATCCTTGGGGATGCGGCGGCGCCATCAGCGCTTGATTTTGTTGACTCATGCTGGCCATCATGGAATTCGAGCACTCCTGCAGCTGCGCCAGCACATCTGAGGGATCGGCGCCTCTGGCCTTTAGTTGATGAACGGCCTGCTGGATGGAGCCAAGTATGCGCGAGTACTGGTCGCGGTAGATGGCCAGTTCGTCCTGCAGATGCTTGTTGATCTCGTGCGAGTGGACGAGCTCCGTGCTCAGTTTCATCTCTCGCTGCTTGCGATGCATCCGCGATTGCTTGGCCGCATGATTGTTGCGATCGCGCTTCTCGCGATATTTTTTGCGTTCTTCGTCGTTCAGCGACGAATCCTTCGACTTTCCTGGAGCGTTTGACTGGATTCCCGCGTTCTCTTTGTCGTCCTCATCGGGCGACGGAGGCTGCGAGTGGATTCCGGAATCATTTGCGGCAGCGCTGGTGGGCACTGGAATCTGCTGTTGCAGCGGCTGCAACGGCTGCGAGAGGTGCTGGGTGGTGAGACCAAAGTTGTGATAAGGATTAAAGTAGGCGGGATGCTGAGCAGCCGACTGGACAGCCGACGGATAGTAGCACGGATGACCTTGAGGCGGATAGTAGGACGAGTTGGTGGGGAGCATTGCACAACAAGTTGTCTCAGGCGGTGACGCAACAGCACTGCGGACTCGCGCGCTCAAGCTCAGGACTGTTGGCGGAGGCGGGGCATCAGGATACCGTCGCCGGTAAACAACTCATCGAAGGACCGATTGCCACAGAGGGGAGTCCAGGACAGGTGGGATTGGGCCGGACGCGCCGTCGCTTATTATCTTATCGGCGAGAGACGCGCGGGAGGAAGAATAAACATAGATGGACGCATGGGAGATGTTAGGCAATCGGCGGGGGTTGAACAGAAGGCGAGGGTTGTAAATCAGAAGAGTTTGATATATAAAAGGTTTGCTGAAGAGCGGTTGCGTAGAACAACACGATTTTTGGGCTTCTCAGCAACAGAATAACACCCCGTAAGCGCTGATTTCGTTGCCCACAGTGACTCGAGAATCCACTCGCAGCCATCTTCCGAGAGAGCGACGCTGAAGAATGCGGCGCTTCTTGTGGTTACTGTAACTTCCGTTTGGCCGATGTGCGAACAGTCGCCATTAGCACAAAATCACCAAAATTCGCACTTTTCCCCTCTTCTCGATGTGTCTCCCTCGTATCACCTTGCGCGCTTCGTACATTCGCGAAAGCATCTTTGCTTGCCGTTTGCAGTTGCCGTTCGGGGTGCGCGACCCAAAATCGATCGGAGCTCTTGAGTGCGCGCGCGAGGTGAGGCCCCTCCGACCGATCAGATAAGCCTATGCTGTGGACGCATGCTGAGCAGCGCCGGATCGATCTCGATCCATGAGCAAGCGATGAACGGACGGGGATTAGCCGGCGAGATTTACAAGGTGGCCAAAGAGAGACAAAGAAAGCAATAAATTCTCGACTGTCATCGCTGCAGATAGCGTAGATAGCGAGCGCGGGACAGTAGGAATTGTGCCGAGTTGTCCGGGATTGCGCGGCCGAGTTTCGGCATTGCGCAATATGCCGACTGACGCGTTTTTTGAGGCGCAAGGTGGCGTGATGTTTGGTCACCTCTCAGCTGTTTGGTAGAAAATTTTCAGCAATCAGAATGGCGAAATCGCAATTTGCCGTCATTTCTCGATCGGTGACAGTGCACGATCTGCTGCGGCCGCTGAGTCGCATCGCTTTCTCGTTGGCTTCCTTCTTTCGCGCTTCTTGAACTTGAATCACTCACCTTTGTTCCTTATTTTCAGAGCGCGGATGGCAAACGGCGACTTGAAAGCGGGTGGATCAAGCGCGCGGCGCAGCCACAGCTCCGGAAGGACCACCAGTGGATGTGTAGCTCCCGTCGCAACTCGCTCTCCGATGCACAACTTCCCGGATAATGAACGCCAGCGCGAGCAGTCACGGAACAGGAGAATCTGAATCACAGTATAGAGCGAATCAGTTCTTCAGTATCCCAGGTGAGTCTCCCAAGCGAATTCAGCGCATAATCCAAGCCTTCCAGATCTTCTTCGATGCGATTTTATGTTTTCAAAGTTGCTCGAGTTGTGTCGACATCGATGTCGTGCAGCTGATCACAAACGTCATTCCAATCGGTCGTTCCGACTCATCACAACGTCGTCGAAGTGCTGAACAAAGTGCTCTAAAAGTGCATACGACCTTTGCCTGTGCTGTAATAGATTCATTAAAACCGAGAAAGAAGCGCCGAATGTCATCTCTGCAAAGTGCGGCGGGTGGTCACACCGCAAAATAGCGAATAAATATGGTTTTTTGGCGGCATTTAGCCGACTGCAGATCGACGAGAGAAACACAGAAAATTGCAAAAAGCGGCGGCGACGAACAAAGCGGCCATCAATCTTGATTTTTTTGTTCTTTGCTTCTTGCCGTCGTACGTTCAAGTTGAACAAAACACGTTTTACTGCAACTCAACTGCGATTGTTACCTTAACTGTGATGCATGAACACAGCGAGCATTGCGTTCGCTAGCTTCGCAAAACCAGAAATCTTGAAATTTTCGCCTCAAAAGCTGACCTACAGTAGTACAGCGCACCAAAAAAGTTGTTTGTTCAATTCGTTTTATTCAGTTCCTCGTCACATGAACGCCGCGCTGTAACAATTCAGTAAAGGGGGGAGGACTACATTCGACCTATTCAACAACCGCCTTCTTTCCATTCGAGTAAGAAATCAGTTTATTCAATTGCCAGCGATTGAAGCTGCCCGCTGACAATCAATTATGACGAAAGCGACAGATTGGCGATCGATCTATGTTGCCTCGCTTCTTGGATTCTGCTCTGCTATTCAATTCAGCCTCTACTACTCGAGTATGTGGCCGTTTTTGGAGAAGGTAACGATCTAAAGTCTTTAAATTATGATTTTCCGGCTTTGGCAGAGTGTTTTGAAGGTGATCAAGGTCAATGGGCGCTTGAATACGTTGATTTGAGCGCTTTTGGAGCCGATTTATGGAAAATACACATTAGTGGTTGTAGTTTGGTCAGCTGTAGGGTTGTAGGCACGATTCCTGGTCTACTTAGGTCTTAGAAGCGCAGGAAACTACCAGTTTTCAACGCGTTCTATTTTCAGCGATCGCGCTGACCTCGAATCGCTCGATTGCGTGCGAAATCAAAGTTGAATTTCGCTTTTTTCAGTTTCTGTAATTCAAATTCAAATTCTTCGTTTCCAGGTCGACAGAGACGTGACAGAACAATTCTACGGCTTCGTTGTGGCCGCCTGCAGCGTGGCGCAATGCATCTCAGGGCCACTTTTCGGCTACTGGAGCAACAGACTCAAGCAAGTCGCCTTTCCAATGTACTTTGCGCTGGCGGCGATGATCTTGGGAAACGTTCTCTACGTGTCGATCGAGGCGTTCGGCTCGAATCAACGCTACGTGATGATGATTGCGCGATTTTTCATTGGCATCGGATCTGGTAGGCCACACACAATGTGAAAATAACGAATTTCGCCGTCTTTCAGCCAATCTCCCGCTCCTGAAGACCTACGGCTCAACAGCGTGCGTTCCGAAAGATCGCGCTCAAGCGCTGGCCTACATCAACGGCGGTATGTCCCTGGGCGTCACCCTCGGTCCCGGACTGCAACTCCTCTTCACTCCGTTCGGACATCCGGGAATCGCGCTCTTCGGACGCTACAGCATCAACATGTACACAGCGCCCGCCTATGCGGCCTGCATCTTCAACGTCATCTGCATGGTGATGCTGGCGTGCTGGTTCAACGAGAGCTACGCGGGGATTATCGAGGAGAGCGGTGATGCGGTAGGTCGTTGAATTTCACGGTTTGAACGATAGTGGATTTATTTAGGGAAAGCGAGTGCTGCCCAAGTACAACAAGACTGCTGTCGCAATTTGCAATTTGACGAAATTCGCCCAGGATTTCTACTATGTCAACATCGAATCGTAGGTTACTGTAGCTCGGAGGCTATTGTTTTTCAAAAATTTCTGTTTCTGAAGCCGATTTTTCTTTCATTTTGTGATTTGAAGCGTCAATTCGCTGACGCACTCGTTGGGCCAGATCGAGAGACTGGAATTTTGCATCCGAATACTCATTTCAGGCTCCTGCAACGATTCTGACATTTCAGGATCGCTGATCCAAAATATCGTTTTTCTTGTGGTTTAACAATTCTTGTGGTTTAAATGGTCAAGTTGCAAAAATGCGTTACTGGCGTACTCGTTGCGCCAGCCCGAAACGCCAATTTTGCACCTCAATACTCATGTGGGGCTCCTGCAACGATTTTCTGACAAGTCACATTGTTTAAGTGTCTTTTCAGGATAACAGCTCCATTCGCAATGACCGTCCTGGCGCTCACGAACCAAGAAACCGTTCAGTACAACTCAGTCATGAACATGGCGCTGGGAATCATCGCTTTCTTCACCTTTATCACCTACATCATGTTCAAATTGGGTCGATAGTGAGTCACCACCTCTCATTTGGGACCTTCTGACACCCGCTTTCAGCATTTGCTTCCGTCTAGCGGTCGTCTGTTCCCTTCTCGTTATTCTGGCGTTCCACGTGGCCACCTTCTCATGGCCCTTCATTCCCGGGAGTCTAACGACCTACAGTAACTACGGTACGACTATAGTCATTGTTGTCTACCGTAATCGCCTGGCGCTTTTAGACCTGCAGACCAACAACACTGAAATGATCGGCTGTAACGTGGACAAATTCAGTTGGTGCACCTCGATGAAACCCATAAACCCGTGGCTCTACTACGTCGCCTTCGCTCTCTGCAGTGGAATTGCGATACCGTATCTGGAGATCTGTAATAGTACCGTATACGGACGAGTGCTCGGACCAAGAAGACAGGGAACGATGCAAGGATTGCTGCAGTTTACGGGAGGAAGCGCTCGAATCGTCGGTCCGATTATCGCAGGCGCACTGTACACATCCTATGGTCCTACAGCGATATGGTTGAATGGCTCCTCTGTGCTATTGGTTACGATAGTTTTGTGGATTGTGTTTAGGAAGGAGATGGTCGAGTTGAAAGTTGAGGACAAGAAGGAGATTGAGTTGTAAATAGAATAAAGCGTTTTTCGCGTGTGTTGTTGTAGTTTTCGTGCTGGGAGCCTGCGGCGACGCTCCTCGAAGTGGCGGAGGCTGCGGCGAAGCTACTCGAGCCTGCGGCGACGTTCTTCGAAGTGGCGGAGGCTGCCGCGACGCTCCTCGAAGTGGCGGAGGCTGCGGCGACGCTCCTCGAGGTCGCGGCAACGCTCCTCGAAGTGGCGGAGGCTGCGGCGACGCTCCTCGAGGCCGCGGCAACGCTCCTCGAAGTGGCGGAGACTGCCGCGACGTTCTTCGAAGTGGCGGAGGCTGCCGCGACGCTCCTCGAAGTGGCGGAGGCTGCCGCGACGCTCCTCGAAGTGGCGGAGGCTGCGGCGACGCTCCTCGAGGTCGCGGCAACGCTCCTCGAAGTGGCGGAGGCTGCGGCGACGCTCCTCGAGGCCGCGGCAACGCTCCTCGAAGTGGCGGAGACTGCCGCGACGCTCCTCGAAGTGGCGGAGGCTGCGGCGACGCTCCTCGATGCCGCGGCAACGCTCCTCGAAGTGGCGGAGACTGCCGCGACGCTCCTCGAAGTGGCGGAGACTGCCGCGACTCTCGTAGAATCTGTGGAAAAGCTCTTCGAAGCTGTGGCGACGCTCCTCGAAGTGGCGGAGGCTGCCGCGACGCTCCTCGAAGTGGCGGAGGCTGCCGCGACGCTCCTCGAAGTGGCGGAGACTGCCGCGACGCTCCTCGAAGTGGCGGAGGCTGCGGCGACGCTCTTCGAGGCCGCGGCAACGCTCCTCGAAGTGGCGGAGGCTGCCGCGACGCTCCTCGAACTGGCGGAGGCTGCCGCGACGCTCCTCGAAGTGGCGGAGGCTGCCGCGACGCTCCTCGAGGCCGCGGCAACGCTCCTCGAAGTGGCGGAGACTGCCGCGACGCTCCTCGAAGTGGCGGAGGCTGCGGCGACGCTCCTCGAGGTCGCGGCAACGCTCCTCGAAGTGGCGGAGACTGCGGCGACGCTCCTCGAGGTCGCGGCAACGCTCCTCGAAGTGGCGGAGACTGCCGCGACGCTCCTCGAAGTGGCGGAGGCTGCCGCGACGCTCCTCGAAGTGGCGGAGGCTGCGGCGACGCTCCTCGAGGCCGCGGCAACGCTCCTCGAAGTGGCGGAGACTGCCGCGACGCTCCTCGAAGTGGCGGAGGCTGCCGCGACGCTCCTCGAAGTGGCGGAGGCTGCGGCGACGCTCCTCGAGGCCGCGGCAACGCTCCTCGAAGTGGCGGAGGCTGCCGCGACGCTCCTCGAAGTGGCGGAGGCTGCGGCGACGCTCCTCGAGGCCGCGGCAACGCTCCTCGAAGTGGCGGAGACTGCCGCGACGCTCCTCGAAGTGGCGGAGGCTGCCGCGACGCTCCTCGAAGTGGCGGAGGCTGCGGCGACGCTCCTCGAGGCCGCGGCAACGCTCCTCGAAGTGGCGGAGACTGCCGCGACGCTCCTCGAGGCCGCGGCAACGCTCCTCGAAGTGGCGGAGACTGCCGCGACGCTCCTCGAAGTGGCGGAGGCTGCCGCGACGCTCCTCGAAGTGGCGGAGGCTGCGGCGACGCTCCTCGAGGTCGCGGCAACGCTCCTCGAAGTGGCGGAGACTGCGGCGACGCTCCTCGAGGCCGCGGCAACGCTCCTCGAAGTGGCGGAGGCTGCCGCGACGCTCCTCGAAGTGGCGGAGACTGCCGCGACGCTCCTTGAAGTGGCGGAGGCTGCGGCGACGCTCCTCGAGGTCGCGGCAACGCTCCTCGAAGTGGCGGAGACTGCCGCGACGCTCCTCGAAGTGGCGGAGGCTGCGGCGACGCTCCTCGAGGCCGCGGCAACGCTCCTCGAAGTGGCGGAGGCTGCGGCGACGCTCCTCGAGGCCGCGGCAACGCTCCTCGAAGTGGCGGAGGCTGCGGCGACGCTCCTCGAGGTCGCGGCAACGCTCCTCGAAGTGGCGGAGACTGCCGCGACGCTCCTCGAAGTGGCGGAGGCTGCGGCGACGCTCCTCGAGGCCGCGGCAACGCTCCTCGAAGTGGCGGAGACTGCCGCGACGCTCCTCGAAGCCGCGGCAACGCTCCTCGAAGTGGCGGAGACTGCCGCGACGCTCCTCGAAGTGGCGGAGACTGCCGCGACGCTCCTCGAAGTGGCGGAGGCTGCCGCGACGCTCCTCGAAGTGGCGGAGGCTGCCGCGACGCTCCTCGAAGTGGCGGAGGCTGCCGCGACGCTCCTCGAAGTGGCGGAGGCTGCCGCGACGCTCCTCGAGGCCGCGGCAACGCTCCTCGAAGTGGCGGAGACTGCCGCGACGCACCTCGAAGTGGCGGAGGCTGCGGCGACGCTCCTCGAGGCCGCGGCAACGCTCCTCGAAGTGGCGGAGACTGCCGCGACGCTCCTCGAAGTGGCGGAGGCTGCCGCGACGCTCCTCGAAGTGGCGGAGGCTGCGGCGACGCTCCTCGAGGTCGCGGCAACGCTCCTCGAAGTGGCGGAGACTGCGGCGACGCTCCTCGAGGCCGCGGCAACGCTCCTCGAAGTGGCGGAGGCTGCCGCGACGCTCCTCGAAGTGGCGGCAACGCTCCTCGAAGTGGCGGAGACTGCCGCGACGCTCCTCGAAGTGGCGGAGACTGCGGCGACGCTCCTCGAGGCCGCGGCAACGCTCCTCGAAGTGGCGGAGGCTGCGGCGACGCTCCTCGAGGCCGCGGCAACGCTCCTCGAAGTGGCGGAGACTGCCGCGACGCTCCTCGAAGTGGCGGAGGCTGCGGCGACGCTCCTCGAGGTCGCGGCGACGCTCCTCGAAGTGGCGGAGGCTGCGGCGACGCTCCTCGAAGTGGCGGAGGCTGCGGCGACGCTCCTCGAGGTCGCGGCGACGCTCCTCGAAGTGGCGGAGGCTGCCGCGACGCTCCTCGAAGTGGCGGAGGCTGCGGCGACGCTCATCGAGGCCGCGGCAACGCTCCTCGAAGTGGCGGAGGCTGCCGCGACGCTCCTCGAAGTGGCGGAGGCTGCGGCGACGCTCCTCGAGGCCGCGGCAACGCTCCTCGAAGTGGCGGAGGCTGCCGCGACGCTCCTCGAGGTCGCGGCAACGCTCCTCGAAGTGGCGGAGACTGCGGCGACGCTCCTCGAGGCCGCGGCAACGCTCCTCGAAGTGGCGGAGGCTGCCGCGACGCTCCTCGAAGTGGCGGCAACGCTCCTCGAAGTGGCGGAGACTGCCGCGACGCTCCTCGAAGTGGCGGAGACTGCGGCGACGCTCCTCGAGGCCGCGGCAACGCTCCTCGAAGTGGCGGAGGCTGCGGCGACGCTCCTCGAGGCCGCGGCAACGCTCCTCGAAGTGGCGGAGGCTGCCGCGACGCTCCTCGAAGTGGCGGAGGCTGCGGCGACGCTCCTCGAGGTCGCGGCAACGCTCCTCGAAGTGGCGGAGACTGCGGCGACGCTCCTCGAGGCCGCGGCAACGCTCCTCGAAGTGGCGGAGGCTGCCGCGACGCTCCTCGAGGCCGCGGCAACGCTCCTCGAAGTGGCGGAGGCTGCCGCGACGCTCCTCGAAGTGGCGGAGGCTGCCGCGACGCTCCTCGAAGTGGCGGAGACTGCCGCGACGCTCCTCGAAGTGGCGGAGGCTGCGGCGACGCTCCTCGAGGTCGCGGCAACGCTCCTCGAAGTGGCGGAGACTGCGGCGACGCTCCTCGAGGCCGCGGCAACGCTCCTCGAAGTGGCGGAGGCTGCCGCGACGCTCCTCGAAGTGGCGGAGGCTGCGGCGACGCTCCTCGAGGTCGCGGCAACGCTCCTCGAAGTGGCGGAGACTGCGGCGACGCTCCTCGAAGTGGCGGAGGCTGCGGCGACGCTCCTCGAAGTGGCGGAGGCTGCCGCGACGCTCCTCGAAGTGGCGGAGGCTGCGGCGACGCTCATCGAGGCCGCGGCAACGCTCCTCGAAGTGGCGGAGGCTGCCGCGACGCTCCTCGAAGTGGCGGAGGCTGCGGCGACGCTCCTCGAAGTGGCGGAGGCTGCCGCGACGCTCCTCGAAGTGGCGGAGGCTGCGGCGACGCTCATCGAGGCCGCGGCAACGCTCCTCGAAGTGGCGGAGGCTGCCGCGACGCTCCTCGAAGTGGCGGAGGCTGCGGCGACGCTCCTCGAGGCCGCGGCAACGCTCCTCGAAGTGGCGGAGGCTGCCGCGACGCTCCTCGAAGTGGCGGAGGCTGCGGCGACGCTCCTCGAGGCCGCGGCAACGCTCCTCGAAGTGGCGGAGACTGCCGCGACGCTCCTCGAAGTGGCGGAGGCTGCGGCGACGCTCCTCGAGGTCGCGGCAACGCTCCTCGAAGTGGCGGAGACTGCGGCGACGCTCCTCGAGGCCGCGGCAACGCTCCTCGAAGTGGCGGAGGCTGCCGCGACGCTCCTCGAAGTGGCGGCAACGCTCCTCGAAGTGGCGGAGACTGCCGCGACGCTCCTCGAAGTGGCGGAGACTGCGGCGACGCTCCTCGAGGCCGCGGCAACGCTCCTCGAAGTGGCGGAGGCTGCGGCGACGCTCCTCGAGGCCGCGGCAACGCTCCTCGAAGTGGCGGAGGCTGCCGCGACGCTCCTCGAAGTGGCGGAGGCTGCGGCGACGCTCCTCGAGGTCGCGGCAACGCTCCTCGAAGTGGCGGAGACTGCGGCGACGCTCCTCGAGGCCGCGGCAACGCTCCTCGAAGTGGCGGAGGCTGCCGCGACGCTCCTCGAGGCCGCGGCAACGCTCCTCGAAGTGGCGGAGGCTGCCGCGACGCTCCTCGAAGTGGCGGAGGCTGCCGCGACGCTCCTCGAAGTGGCGGAGGCTGCCGCGACGCTCCTCGAAGTGGCGGAGGCTGCGGCGACGCTCCTCGAGGTCGCGGCAACGCTCCTCGAAGTGGCGGAGACTGCGGCGACGCTCCTCGAGGCCGCGGCAACGCTCCTCGAAGTGGCGGAGGCTGCCGCGACGCTCCTCGAGGCCGCGGCAACGCTCCTCGAAGTGGCGGAGGCTGCCGCGACGCTCCTCGAAGTGGCGGAGGCTGCCGCGACGCTCCTCGAAGTGGCGGAGACTGCCGCGACGCTCCTCGAAGTGGCGGAGGCTGCGGCGACGCTCCTCGAGGTCGCGGCAACGCTCCTCGAAGTGGCGGAGACTGCGGCGACGCTCCTCGAGGCCGCGGCAACGCTCCTCGAAGTGGCGGAGGCTGCCGCGACGCTCCTCGAAGTGGCGGAGGCTGCGGCGACGCTCCTCGAGGTCGCGGCAACGCTCCTCGAAGTGGCGGAGACTGCGGCGACGCTCCTCGAAGTGGCGGAGGCTGCGGCGACGCTCCTCGAAGTGGCGGAGGCTGCCGCGACGCTCCTCGAAGTGGCGGAGGCTGCGGCGACGCTCCTCGAGGTCGCGGCAACGCTCCTCGAAGTGGCGGAGACTGCCGCGACGCTCCTCGAAGTGGCGGAGGCTGCGGCGACGCTCCTCGAGGTCGCGGCAACGCTCCTCGAAGTGGCGGAGGCTGCCGCGACGCTCCTCGAAGTGGCGGAGGCTGCGGCGACGCTCCTCGAGGTCGCGGCAACGCTCCTCGAAGTGGCGGAGGCTGCCGCGACGCTCCTCGAAGTGGCGGAGACTGCCGCGACGCTCCTCGAGGCCGCGGCAACGCTCCTCGAAGTGGCGGAGACTGCCGCGACGCTCCTCGAAGTGGCGGAGACTGCGGCGACGCTCCTCGAAGTGGCGGAGGCTGCCGCGACGCTCCTCGAAGTGGCGGAGGCTGCGGCGACGCTCCTCGAGGCCGCGGCAACGCTCCTCGAAGTGGCGGAGACTGCGGCGACGCTCCTCGAGGCCGCGGCAACGCTCCTCGAAGTGGCGGAGGCTGCCGCGACGCTCCTCGAAGTGGCGGAGGCTGCGGCGACGCTCCTCGAGGCCGCGGCAACGCTCCTCGAAGTGGCGGAGACTGCCGCGACGCTCCTCGAGGTCGCGGCAACGCTCCTCGAAGTGGCGGAGGCTGCGGCGACGCTCCTCGAACTGGCGGAGGCTGCCGCGACGCTCCTCGAAGTGGCGGAGGCTGCCGCGACGCTCCTCGAAGTGGCGGAGGCTGCCGCGACGCTCCTCGAGGCCGCGGCAACGCTCCTCGAAGTGGCGGAGGCTGCGGCGACGCTCCTCGAAGTGGCGGAGGCTGCGGCGACGCTCCTCGAGGCCGCGGCAACGCTCCTCGAAGTGGCGGAGGCTGCCGCGACGCTCCTCGAAGTGGCGGAGACTGCCGCGACGCTCCTCGAAGTGGCGGAGGCTGCGGCGACGCTCCTCGAGGCCGCGGCAACGCTCCTCGAAGTGGCGGAGGCTGCCGCGACGCTCCTCGAAGTGGCGGAGGCTGCGGCGACGCTCCTCGAGGCCGCGGCAACGCTCCTCGAAGTGGCGGAGACTGCCGCGACGCTCCTCGAAGTGGCGGAGGCTGCGGCGACGCTCCTCGAGGTCGCGGCGACGCTCCTCGAAGTGGCGGAGGCTGCCGCGACGCTCCTCGAAGTGGCGGAGGCTGCGGCGACGCTCATCGAGGCCGCGGCAACGCTCCTCGAAGTGGCGGAGGCTGCCGCGACGCTCCTCGAAGTGGCGGAGGCTGCGGCGACGCTCCTCGAGGCCGCGGCAACGCTCCTCGAAGTGGCGGAGACTGCCGCGACGCTCCTCGAAGTGGCGGAGGCTGCGGCGACGCTCCTCGAGGCCGCGGCAACGCTCCTCGAAGTGGCGGAGACTGCGGCGACGCTCCTCGAGGCCGCGGCAACGCTCCTCGAAGTGGCGGAGGCTGCCGCGACGCTCCTCGAAGTGGCGGAGGCTGCGGCGACGCTCCTCGAGGCCGCGGCAACGCTCCTCGAAGTGGCGGAGGCTGCCGCGACGCTCCTCGAAGTGGCGGAGGCTGCGGCGACGCTCCTCGAGGCCGCGGCAACGCTCCTCGAAGTGGCGGAGGCTGCCGCGACGCTCCTCGAAGTGGCGGAGGCTGCCGCGACGCTCCTCGAAGTGGCGGAGGCTGCCGCGACGCTCCTCGAAGTGGCAGAGGCTGCCGCGACGCTCCTCGAAGTGGCGGAGACTGCCGCGACTCTCGTAGAATCTGTGGAAAAGCTCTTCGAAGCTGTGGCGACGCTCCTCGAAGTGGCGGAGGCTGCCGCGACGCTCCTCGAAGTGGCGGAGACTGCCGCGACGCTCCTCGAAGTGGCGGAGGCTGCCGCGACGCTCCTCGAAGTGGCGGAGGCTGCCGCGACGCTCCTCGAAGTGGCAGAGGCTGCCGCGACGCTCCTCGAAGTGGCGGAGGCTGCCGCGACGCTCCTCGAAGTGGCGGAGGCTGCGGCGACGCTCCTCGAGGTCGCGGCAACGCTCCTCGAAGTGGCGGAGACTGCCGCGACGCTCCTCGAAGTGGCGGAGGCTGCGGCGACGCTCCTCGAGGCCGCGGCAACGCTCCTCGAAGTGGCGGAGACTGCCGCGACGCTCCTCGAAGTGGCGGAGGCTGCGGCGACGCTCCTCGAGGTCGCGGCAACGCTCCTCGAAGTGGCGGAGACTGCCGCGACGCTCCTCGAAGTGGCGGAGGCTGCGGCGACGCTCCTCGAGGTCGCGGCAACGCTCCTCGAAGTGGCGGAGACTGCCGCGACGCTCCTCGAAGTGGCGGAGGCTGCGGCGACGCTCCTCGAGGCCGCGGCAACGCTCCTCGAAGTGGCGGAGGCTGCCGCGACGCTCCTCGAAGTGGCGGAGGCTGCGGCGACGCTCCTCGAGGTCGCGGCAACGCTCCTCGAAGTGGCGGAGACTGCCGCGACGCTCCTCGAAGTGGCGGAGGCTGCGGCGACGCTCCTCGAGGTCGCGGCAACGCTCCTCGAAGTGGCGGAGACTGCGGCGACGCTCCTCGAGGCCGCGGCAACGCTCCTCGAAGTGGCGGAGGCTGCCGCGACGCTCCTCGAAGTGGCGGAGGCTGCCGCGACGCTCCTCGAAGTGGCGGAGGCTGCCGCGACGCTCGTAGAATCTGTGGAAAAGCTCTTCGAAGCTGTGGCGACGCTCCTCGAAGTGGCGGAGGCTCAGAAGAGTCGTTTATTGAGGCCATAATTCGTTCACAACATTCCAAATATTCAAATAGACCGAGCGCTTACACATGTCACGTCATCTGACCACATGACATCAACCGCATGACCATTCACATTCCAATGCATTTGTGTTGAATTCCGTTTGCGCTGCGCTGCGACTTCGAAATCGCTCAAATCATCCGCTCGAAACGCCATTCGACCACACACGAACACCTCTTGGATGCTTTCCGTTTTCAGTTTAGCGAAGAATTTCTTGAAAAAGTCCAACTCGAATCGAATCTCCGGAGAATGCATGACTTTCAGCGAGAATTCGCGGCACTGCGAGGAGAGGACGTAGCGTTCGATCGGTTCTTGGAGTGATTTTGGCCATTTTCCGCCCAGAATCACGCTGGTCGCGTAGCCGAGGTTGCGCTTTACGAATTCTTCGCTGATCGGGCCGACGAACGTTTGATCGATGACTCTGAACAGATGATTACTGGAGACAATCGTGGTGAGAAACGGAAAGCTTATGTTGTTAATGAAGAAGATGCGCTTTCCTGAGGATGCGAGCTGCGAGATGACGAATGTGATGAGACGAGCTGCTTCTGCGGCGTTGGCCAGCGGATTCCAGTTGGTCTGCATATTGAAATCCTTCCAAACGACGTTGATGCTGCTGATTCGAAGAAATCGCTGATCGAGTTGCCGCAATTCTTTAAAGTTGTACTGTCGTTGTCGTCCGCGGAAAGCGTACAACCACGTGTTCCGCTTTGCGCCATCCTTGATGACGAACACCACATCAACGCGTTTGTCATCGTAGGATTGAAGTGCTGGAGACCAGGAGGAGTAGACTTGGCTCAGAGAGCGAACTCCGGACGGGGAAAGGTTTGCGGCGAGCTGGGCGCAGAACTCATAGGGCACGTCGTTCATGAGTAGAGCGCGGAGTCCACGCGCACACAATGCGAGAAGAGTTGTGAGTTGGATTTTCACACATTCAACGGTGCGAAAGGGGAAGGAGGTTCTGTGCTAGTTTCTCAGCCTACACAGCTGCAGCAATCATAGTATTGGATGTTCGCCGTTTGCTTACACGCAATATAAACACAATTCAAACCGCTTACAGCAACTTTACATCCACAAAAAGCACACAATAGCAATTAGACAATGCATTATAAGGTGTCCAACAAGCACAGCCCAACTTCCATTCGGTTGCACATAAGCCATCGGCTTCTCCGTGAATAGCGGTGCTGGCGATGACGTGGCTTCCTCCGCATTCTGCGTCTCGAGAAGAGGATATGCTTCACAGACGGCATCTACGACGTAGTTCTTATCTCCCTTCTGACACTGGAAAGCGTCGGAGAATTCCTTCATCTGCTTGACCACTGCATGAACACGAATCGAGTTTCTAGGGTGGTCACTGTGAAACAATGATGTCGGCAGCTTACTCCCAGTGGTATTCGAGCACCAAGACAACTGGAAACCGTAGAAGAACCACTTCACTTCTTCATTCAAATCCATTTCAGGAAGCTCCGCAGTTTGGTCTTTCAGCAAACATTCGAGATTTTCGTTTCTTGAGTTCAAAATGGGCTTCGATCCAAAGAGAGGAAACTCATCAAAACCGGAATCTCGTTTGGCGCGATTTCCGTAGTTCGACTGGTTGATCGCTTTCATGAAAATGCGGTACACGACACGCAATCCTTCCACATCACAGTAGCCTTCACTCGCCTTCGCTGAACCGGATGGACACTGCAATCTTGAGTTTCTGATTCACATAAAGCATCCCTCCAAATTACCTCCTTTCCGTTGTCAACGCAAGTGACCCTACCAAAATAATCGTAGTAGCACTCTTGGGCTTCCCTATAGTGCTCAGTATCGGCAATACGGGACAAATGCGGTTTGATTGTTTCATCCAATCCGAGAGAATGAAAGATTTCATGAGCGATTACTGAACCGGCATAAGCGTACTTGAATCCGAGTGAGTAGTTACCGTAGAGTGGATGAAAGGTTGCTGGCCAAATCGCCTAAAGCAAAGCATCGTTATCGAGATTAACATTCGTGGCCAACACTTACAATTCTGCCCTTATAGTAAAGCCCATTTTTTGATGTAAACATATTCAAGTCGCTTTTCATCTGCTTCGCTGTCCATGAGATAACGTCAATGCTTCCGTTCTCTTTCCGCAGATAATTCAAACGGTTTGAGGTAGCTTGGACCGCTCTGACAATCTTCTCCAGGTCGCAGATGCCGTCGTCCTCATCGAAGGGGAGAGCATCCACAGCTTTTCGATAGTTTTCCAAAAGCTCTGTAAGACGTTCCAAGTTCCTGTGATACTTTGGGATCCCAATTTCTATTTTCAGTCGGCGAATATGGCGCACCAGTCGACTTCGAGACTTTGCGCCCATCCAGTCAGAACTCTAAATCAATCAAAAGATAAGAGCCAGCAACAAGTGACCAAGCAACCTCAACTGCTTCACAGATTTCATCGACAATCTTGGTCACAAAGCGTTCAAACTCTTCCATCATGTCGGTGTGGAAGAAGTCAGGATTCGTGTACATTGTTAGAGCGTACAAAACGTTGAGATAGGGATTTAGAAGCTCAATATCAGAGAGCACCAAATGACGATCTCCGATGTCCATGTCGTCCTATAACAGATCCAAATAGATCCAAAATTCAATATTATGGACGCTTACCGATAATTTTTCAGAAACCCTCTTAACTTGTTTCTCGAATTGTTCTTCATCTGTCATCACGTCCACAAGATACCCAGCAAGATGAACGGTATGTTCGACGAGAAAGTCATTTTCAACGGTGATGTTCAGCGCGTCAAAGTATCCGTCAAATACTCCCTTCGGGTAATCTTTCAGAGTGGAGTAGAACTCCTTGCGTGTCCTGCCGGACTTCTCGCCAACTAAAGCATCGCGTTCACAGCGTTACAAAAAACGACAACTCACTAAATGCGCATGAATACTTGCTTCGGCATTTCATGAAGAACGGATCAGCTCTGCCGTAGGCTGCCAGTTCGCCGACCATTCTCCCATTCGCGTAATCGGCGCTCTTCTCAGGGTCGATAGTTTTCAGCTTGCGCCATCGACAAGACTTTAAAGCCGGAATTACTTCAGTACTTGAATTCCGGATCTCTTCCATAGCCTGAAGCGCACACACACATTAATTAATTATTGGAGAAACGTTGCAATGACCTTCAACACGCGTGTCATCATTACATCGTCAGCTGCGGGCTGGTGCCTCGCGATCTCCTTTATGGCATAAGGCTCCATGTACCGGCTGAACTTCTCGATCGCCGGGTTGTTGATGTCGCATACGTGATTGTAGAAATTATCACACGGGGTGAAATTACGGTTGAACGCCTCTTCCAGTTCGCTTTGCCATGAATCGGCGAATGTCCATCCCTGAAAGCACAAAGAATGAACGAGAACGCGGGAAACGATGTAATACCGTGCACAGGAGCAGCAGCAGCAGCAGCACAAGGAATGATAGCAGCGACTTCATCGGCGTGCGCATGATGAAACACAAATTTTCACGTCCGCCAAGCACGCGATGCGTCCACCCTGTGTCCATCGCGCGAGAGGCGCGCCTCTCCCTCGCGTAGGCACCTCTCGCGCGCTAGATTTTGAATTTACAGTACGCTTTTGCGTTCGCGCGTCCACACTGCTTGCAGCGGTCACCAAGTAGCCACACGCACTGCTCTTCGGACAATCTTAAAGGCCTCGACATCTTCTACGCGACGTGCACCGATCTAACACGTATAACCCTCACGGAGAAAATGAAGAGTTCCGGTTGCAAAGTTGCAAAGAGGAGCAGCGAATTCGAGCGTTTCAGCACGCCCACGCTAAAACCACTTGGTAGTGCCACAGTGTCAGGCGCCTGCGATCCGGCTTCCGCCTGCTGCACTTCGCTGTTAGATCTCTGATTATGAGGAGCAGCGAGTTCATCGTCGATTTTCGCTCAATTCGAAAAGGGAAATGTGGATTTGCAGTTAAGGGGGAGTTCGAAATTAATATTTTCGATATTCTCCCAACTGGAAGTTTTGTGATTGGGAAAACTCCAGTGATTCCGATATTTACATATACTTTGAGTTTCGAATGAATAACGCGGAAGCACTCAGAATCTGATGCAATGATGATTATTTTTGTGTTGATGATTGCATCAACTACCAAGGAGACACCGCAAATCGAAACAATCGAAGGTATCGAATTTGGAGTTGCGTGTCGTGTCATTCCGTGATATTCTTGATCTCGAGCTGTATCATTCCAGTGTTTCCTAGAACCACAAGCGCTTGTTTCAGTTTCCGCGTTTGCATTTAGAATTCCCGCAGTAATTGAGGCGTTTTATTCTCGTGCTTGTCGTTATTCTCAAGCTGTGCTTGTTTCAATCGGCTTTGTTTCCTTCAGATTCGATCTCACGAAAAGCCTCAAATCATGACTGATCGTAATGATGAAAGCGCGGAATCGCTAGAAAATATCTTCGCCAACTTTAGCAGTTCTGAACTGGATCCGTTCGGCCGCACATCCACGTATTATTCGGCTATCTGTGCGACTCCTCAAATGAGTAGAAGGAGCCGAAGCGTGCTCGCCACAGATACATTTGGTTAGTTTGATTGATGAATTTATGGGTTTGAGAATTTACGAGCAATTTCAGAGAGTGCAAACAGAACTCTGTCGCTACCCGGATTGGCTGAATTGATCCGCACTCCTGCGATTGAACCTTCTCCAGTTGATCATGTGCCGCCTAGTTAGTGATTTCCTTGCGTTCTCCCCAATAATTATGATGATTTTAGCTGCTGTGAAGCGAGCCCAGCCGGCTGCTGACGATGACGTGGACGCTAAACGGAAGAGAGACGAAGAGCAGCACTACAAAAACGCTTTGGGAATTTCTCCACTTCGCCCTCCTCGTTTGCCTCTCTTCAAAAAGAAGACTAAGGAGCCTCTCGCTGCCAGTACGCCTGTCAACCACAGTGTGGAGATTGCTCCACCTCGCGCTGTTAAGAAGAAAGCAGCACGTCCAGCTACCAGCCCTCCGCCAGTTCAAGTCAGCGAGGTCGTTCATTCTGTTCCATTTGCCACTCCAGCCGTGGGAACCGTTAGTGATCTGGACCTCAGCAATATTGAATTTGATTTCGACACCAGAACACCGGCGGTAATAACCAATCTGGTTGATCTTTCTTCAATGATTTCGCCACACCGTAATCGAGACTCTGTCCGTCAAGTCGATGTGCAGAATTGGGACATTGGGTCAGTGGACCAGACCAATCAACGCCTGAGCAAAGCTGCAACTCGTGTTGCTCGCACGCCGACCAGTCAAGTTCCGCTCGTCACTCCAGCGACGGTGAACACTACTTCCAACAGCCTAGAATTTGATTTCGACACCAGAACACCAGCGGTAATCAACAAGCGGATTGACCTTTCTTCTTTTATGACACCCCACACGAGCCGCGATTCTGTCGCCCAAGACAACATGCAGAATTGGAGTGGTAAGTCATGACGCTTGGCTTGCGCTGAACTAAGCTTGCATACTGTTATAGAAAAAGTTATCGGCACCTGGATGTCAACAAATGCCATAGGAAACGTTGACACCACCAACTGGCGCTACCAGATGGTCGATGACGCTGCACACGATCAGTCAATCCGTTTCAACGTCGCCGATGTCAATGGGAACCTCATGTGCTCTTTCAAAACTCCTCGTCGTCCTAGTGCAGTGCGTTCAGCTTCCGTGCAGCAATGGACTCCATTCCGTAAAGCTCCACCGTGTACGCCTTCTGTCGTCAAGAAAAGGAAAGAGAGTGTGTTCCCATCGACTCCGATCACCACCGCCGCAGCTGACCAAAAGTCACACGACTTCAATGTTCCCGAGAACTATTCGAATGATCCGAACGTACCTGAATTCTGGGGTGTCCGCAGTATCCTTGGCAAGAAACGCGATGAGTACAAGATCCAGTGGTGGTAAGTATCAATTGTTGTGAAAGATAACGTTAAAATCTGCCTTCTAGTGGTAGTTGGGTTGTGGAAAATCAGTTAAAATCCTCCACCAATACGGCAAAGTACCTGAAAGAATGGGAGAAGGAAAAGGACAAAATCGGTCGTATTGCGGACGTTCGCGGCGGTGTGAACACCAATGAACCCTACAGGCTCCACTGCGAAGTCTCCACGTAAGTGTAATTTAGATAATAAAATCAAGTGCATGTCGATTGTTGTAGCACGAAAGGAGCGACGTTTGAAGAATTCGAGAAGGTTCTCACGAAAGGAGACGACGTCCGGAAGAACCAATTGATGCTTATGATGAGGAAGAGGGCGACGACATACCTTGAGAATTGGGAGGAGGACGAGCTTTATTAGTAGTCTTTTATAAAACTTGTTAGCCTGTCATATAGTTGGTAGAAATTATCGTCCCGCTGGCAGGAATAGAAACAATGCTGCGTCCTTTGCTGGGCGCTGGCGAAGCACTGTACTGGCGCTTTTCGGGGATTGCATGGATCACTGGACGCACTACGGCGCTGGCTGGGAAATGCGGTGATCAGGCGCTCGGCGGGATATCGATGCACTGCTGCGCTGCGATTGCCTCGCTCGCACTGGGACAATTGTCATCGATAACTAAGAGAATGTGGTGAACGGTGAAGCAATGTCGTCGATAGCTCTGGCGCTGGAATAGCACTGTGCTGGTGCTTTGGGATTGTATGATAACGTGTGACCTCGGTTTCTAATCAAATAATCGAGAAGTGGTGATGTTGACTCGTTGACTCGTTCTACGTATCTACGTGCCCACACAATTCTATTATTTCACGGCGAAATGAGTTTCAGGGGAGGCCTTAAACATGATTACCATGGACTTTTCGTCACAAAAATCGTATTCTTTTAGCACTCTTTGTTTAGTAGTACTATTTGTTTGGCTCCGGCCTCAAAATAGGGCAGGTTACGGTGGTCTCTGATATCATTGATGTTTTGAGTACACCAACAATCAACTCTAACAATGAAGTTTAACGATCATCGACGCTTTCCTTTCCCTTCCTTTTCATTAATTCTCATATTAATCACCTTCTATTTTTGAGGCGTTCAAACGTTCTCACCTTTGGTTAAACAAAGACAAAGACAAAAACAAGTCTTGTTTTCCCGAAAATGCGTCTATATAACTGGATTGTTCGTCTCATTCCGCCGTCAATCCCCTATGCTACAATACTACTGTACTCCAAACGGCTCGTTGAGTCTAAAGCCCAATGGCACCGACGGAGGCATCGGCATCGGCGATGAGGACTTTGCCAAGACTGTAGGCCTCGTGTACATCGTTCTAGGCTTCTTTACCATACCAATCAGCGTGTTTGTGCTAATGGTCATCAGGTATGTACGTCTGGAAGACGTGGGTTACGGTAGCCCCTTTTGTTCAGCCGCCCACCGCTCATCAAACACTCGTGCTACAAAATGATGACTTTTATCACCGTCCTCGATATCGTCAACCTCTTCAACGGGGCAACCGTGCCGGGAATCTTCTCTCTGTACAACATGCATCACTGCAATAGTGGCGCTATAGTCATCTATCATGCCTACTTCCTTACAGGCAAGTTGCACTCCCTGAATTCACCGTTCTAAGCTCTCTCTCGCTTACAGTAATCTGGTTTATCTACTGCTGCGCCAGCTGCGTTCTCGCGCTGAATCGAATGTTGGAGTTTGTGAGCAGAAATCTCGCGATTATCCTCTTTGACGGCAAACGGGTGTTCATATGGCTGGGCGCTGCTAGCGCCTACGGTATCTTCTTCAATTTTCTCGTCCCTGACTCGTTCTACTTTTACAATCCATACGGGGGATCGTACGCGATCTACAGGACCAGTGGAAAGGTAGTTTGTTGAGGTTTTTGGTAAAAATAGTCCCGAATTGCAGCCAAACGCAATCCACATCTTCAACAACATGTTCAAGTTTGGATTCGTCAGCGTCGCCTACGCGCTGATGCTGATCTTCATGTATCGCCGTATGAAGACGTCGACGAACACCAAAATCTCCACATTCCAAATCAAAGTCTCCATCCAGACGCTCGCGATCGCCGCGTTGGCCGACGGCGTCACCTGCGGCTACTTGGCCATCGGCTACGCCCCGTTACCCCCGAAACTGGCCCAATACGCGGGAATCGCTTGCGAAGTGCTGTGGATTTCGTTGCACGGTGGGATTACGGTAGTTTCAGGCTCTAATCGGTGAGAATTGATTTAGGAGGCACTGGGATCATCTACATGATCATGAACAACGCGGTGAACGCGAGAATGAAGTCGATCTTCTGTGCGAACTATCGAATTCCAGCGAGCGAGTGCACGCTGACGGAGGTGCCGCGAAATCCGTCGCATACGGTAGCTGCAACTGCTGTTATCACTAGCGTAGAACGCTAAAATGTGATGTTTTGATTGTAATGATGCACAAAGTTATCTGTAAAAGCCAAGAAGTTGGCATCTCTAAATTTTAAGTGCAAACCTCGTTCCTCTGATATATTATAAAGTTTTTCCTATACAACAGCATGTGCTCCGAAGGTTTCCAGCGAATATTATCGCTAGAATCATGTCTAATGTTGATTATAAGTCTCAAGCCTGTCAGCATCATCCTGACATCCAAATCTTTGAAGAACACTGAAGACACAGTGCTTTGAGGCACAGAACACAACTACAAGTCATCGTTCTATGGCTCCATTGTTCGAATTTAATCTTCTGCGTCGCAGAATTACAATGAAGACTTTGCGTAGTTTCTACGTTCACAGTCACGTTCACAATGAACGCGGATTTGAACCCAAATTTCCCTGTTTCGCATCGCGCAATTACGACTGACGACCGAAGGGAAACACGAGCAAAGAATTGCCTTGAAAGCGCAGGTCAGAGTTGACTGATTTGACGTTTTGCGTCTTCAATTAGATCGCGGATCTCCTCGTTGATGACGTTTGTCTGTTCGAACGCGCTTCAAACGTGGATTTTCGATATTTTACAGTATTTCAAGCAAAAAATGAGTGATTTCGCTCTGGCAGACTTTTTTTCTGCGTGTAAACACAAACTGTCAAAAAATTGAGCCAAACTGGCCACAATGTGGTTATCCATCTACAGCTTACTTCAAATGGATCTCATCGTGAACTTGACATCCGATTTTTTCTCTATTCAAACGGCTTAACAAGATTCCCATATCCTTGAAACAATGATTCATACGAGAATGTTTTCCACCTACGAGAGCCGCCAGCTGATGTGAGTCAGACATCACGGTGAAAAGATACTCACACGTGCTAGACCGAAAGCATCCGTGGGAATATTTAAAAAATGAAAACAATTGTGTGACTGTTGTGTGACTGTGTGTGACTGACGCTGACACTGACGCACCGCACAGCAATCGACCTCTTTTAATGAACTTGAGCGAAGACTAGACGCAATTATCAAACGAACACACTCAAAAATCCGATTGTTTCTATGTTCAGCCGTCTACTCGCTGATCACTCTAAGGTCGATTATACTCTATTTTCAGACTTTTCACTCGTCTCAACCCGATTCTACTGTTCATAGAATACATCGTGCGTTGACTGTAAATCTGAGAAATTATAGATTTTTTCGGGTTTCAAAAATTGCAGCGTTGGCGAGTCAACACGAGAGGGCGGGAGACTCACCACTTATCAATACTTGCAAAGATCGGTGGGTCCCGCCAAGAGAACCCTGACTTCAGTAAGTGCAATTGCGATCGTAATTCTAGGATGACAGACGACGGTGTTTGTAGATGTTGGTGGAGGCCCAAATGCGCTCGTGTGTGGGCGCTTCTTTGTTGTTCTCTCGTTGCTCGTCGCTGTCAGTGCGCGTTACTTTGGCGCTGCTTCCAGCGTGCGTGTTTATTGTGCAAAAGTTTCGTTCATTTGCGGGAGAGCCCGAGCCGGCTGAAGATCGATCGATCACATGACAAGTGCGAAGACCGGAAAAATCGATGTTTTGGTTTTGGGAGTTTTTCATTGCCGAATGTTGCTGTTACGCGGTGTGGCTGCAATACGAAGATATTTCTGTGTGTGGAAAGGCACACAGCGTTGCTTTCGATGTAGTTGTTGGGTTCTTCGCGTTCGCCCAGCGCGTCCATATTTCCGGTTTTTTTGTCCTCGTTCACCACAGTCGGAAACTGAAAATCGATGAGAGAGCAGCGCCAAAATGGCAATTCGGCCGGGTTATCGTGTTCTGTTGTGTGTCCGGTATTGAAGCTTTGAATGTGTAATAAGCTGTTGCTGTATTTTGAATTGACCGATGTTTAAATTTTTTACTGAAGCGCCGCGTGAACCGTTTGCTTCCGTAATACGTTTTTTCGTTTCAAAAACTCGCTTTTTTTTTTGAAGAATTGGAGTTGGCCACTCTTCGCGCCGCGCACTCGAATTATTAGTAATAGTTACTACTGTACTCACGAAAATCAAGCATTTCGCTGCGGGACATGCTGGGTTGCGTCTTTTTATTGATTGCGCGGTTTCGCGGTGGTGCCTTTTCCATTGGTTGGTGTTGCTATGCTATTATTCCGGACGATGCTATATAGTGACAATGTTGATATTTTCGTTTCTTTTCGTATGCTTACGAGTTTCTGATGCGTATTGTTGCTGTGTCGTTGTCGAATTACACAGGCGACACTTTAGCAACTGCATAACTCGAAAAAACGTACAATTCTAACCCGCGATGCTAATGCTGCAGCGATCGCGCTAATTGTTTTTTATGCTCATAATCATCACTCATATCTTATCGTGTCGCGTTTTACCAGCGACCTTATCATATCAATGGATATTTTCAGTAACCAGATAAACACTTGCCAAGATGACTCGCGGAGTGATGAAGCAGCAGGCCAAGGCCAAGAACCAAAAGAAGATTGACGCCGCCAAAAAGAATCAGTCCCATGATCAGAAGGGCGCGTGCCTCAAGTCGCTCACCCTCAAATGCAGCATTTGTATGGTTAGTTTCAGCACTGATTTTCCAGTGTATCACCTAGCGTATTGCAGACACAGTTCGTTGACCTGAAGAGCTACAAGTGTCACTTCGAAAACAAGCACCCCAAGAGCCCACTTCCTGCTGAACTTCTTGCTGAAGAAGAATAACCGCTTCATCTTTTTTCATTGCTTGTTCAGCATATCGAGTGACTGTGTCGTATACCAACGAGACGGGTGTGATTGTATTTGACTTACTTTTTTTACGACATCTATAGCTTGTGATTATTTGTTGATGATTATACGCTTGCTTATAAATTGTACTCTCTCTCGAAGTTTATTTTATGAATTGTAGTACACATTAGAAAAGCTTTGCAGAGCCAACCAGAAGATGAAAACAATCCAGAAGGAGGTAATGGAAGCCGAATTGCACAAATCTTGATTGCAGCAGTAATGTGTTTCACCGCCCTCGGTAGTTTCTCCATCGCTTTTCTGAAAGAAATTAACCGTAAAACATAGGATGACGCCAAGGAAACTTACGCAAATTTTGACGCCGCAGTTGTACACGACTGTGCTGTTTTTGTACACGCGTTTAAGACAGTAGTCGCCGAGGCATGCGACCTCTCCGAGTTCCGAGGAAGTCTTGCAGCGGATTCCGTGGGCAACGCCGAAGATCAGCACCGCGGTGACCGCGAGGAACAAAATTGAGCGCATGATGACGAAGCGGCGAGCGACTTCTCCTGAGCGATCCAAACACAAAGAATGAAAATTGCGGAATGAAGAAACGAGACAGACAGACAATTTATTTGATCTTCTTCACAGAAGAAGAATCCAATCGAACGCTCGGGTGCTCGCATTCCGACGCAACGCACGCCGACCACATCAGAACGTATTGGGCAACAAAGTACGAAGCGAGAATGAGAAAATCGGAAAGCGGGACGTTGAAGCCGACGTGCTCGAGCAGGAGAAGCGAGTCGGACAAGCAGAAGAGGCCGAAACCGGCGAATCGAATCGCATTCTCCATGTGACCGGGATCCTGGTCTGTCGATCCTTCCAGAAACATCGAACCGCTGATCACCAGCGATGAGGAGAGGATTAGCGCGTAGAAGAGGAGACACGCGGACGAGTGAGGCTTCAGGCAGCAGTGGTGCATAACGATGCTCAAGACGACCACGCCGACAAGAAGTGGAATCGAAGGTTTCTTCGTTCGATGAGCGAAGCTCGCCTAGAAACTAGAATTTCGGCTTGAAAATCTCCAGAAACTGACCAGATAGCAGAGATGACCAATTCCAAAGGCGATCGCGCCCGGCACGAATCCCGATTTGCTGACGCCGATGAGGAAATCGCCCAGCGCGCCAAAGAGAAGCGCGAAGGCGTGGAGACGGCGCTCTCGTTCGCGAATCATTGTCGCGCGGAAGAAGACGAACGCCGCGAGTGCGGCCACCGGGAATGTTTTCCTGAAAGCGGGAGTTTAGATCTGAAAATGAAGGAATTTGACAAACCAGAACGCGTAGCCGCGCGAGGTGACGTCGAATCCATCAGTTTGCGAGTAGAAGAGTCCGATGAGAAAGGTGTACGGTACTGCCGTCAGCAAGAGAAACGCTGGAACCTGAAAGAGATAATGAGGAAGAGAGGATTGAAAGTGACCGACCGATTCAGTGGAGGTCATCTCGGATGAATGAGGCGTTTTACGCGCGCCGCAAACCGCGTGACCAGCATGATCATCAGCTTTCTGCCGTCCTGCGGCTGGTGAAACTCTGAAGAAGCTCAAAATGAGAGAAAAAACCAATGCTCATGACCCCAGGGCATTGCTTTTGAGCTGCATATAAGCACTTCACTTCGCCAATGGGTCAAAACTGCTCCAGTAGCTCTCAAGCAACCAGCAAACACTAAATATGCAACGCAACTCAAACTCCGCGATGATCGACGATGACATTATCTTCATCAAGGAGCATCACGCGATATCGTCGTCATCACTCCTTGACGATGACGTTGTGTTCATCAAGGAACAGCGCGCGGTCCCCGATACCAGATGCACCCTGAAGCGTCGAGTTCTCTCCGCTGCAACAACCGCTGTGGAGGACGCCGGCGCCTGGAAGCGGATTGCCACTCGGCCGATGGCGCTTCGAATGAAGAATCAAAGCGCCAAGACACACTTTGTCTTCTCCGCCGCCGTCGCGGATCTCACTCAGGCGAAGAAACACCTGAAGTGCGCTTCTCTAGCCGCACTCCGGGAATTCGAGGCTGCCAACCCTCGTTTCCAGAAGAAGACAACCCGCTACTGGCAGAAGCACTGCGAGAAGCGCAACATCGTCGCATCAAATGGCGAAAACTGGCGCGCAGCCTACGCCAGAGCCGAAAAGGCGGAAGAAGAGCGCATGCAGGCGTTCGCCGCTCGAATCGCCTCGAAGATGCAGCAGAGCGCGAAGAGCGTCCGCAAAGTGGAGCTGATCGACGCTCTTCCAACCAAGAAGCGCAGATCCTCCGCTCCTTGGTCTGCGAAATTCGCCAAGAAGCAGCAACAGGAGACAACTCCGGCTCTCAAGAAGCTGATCGGCAGCAAGAAGAAGGCGCAGAATCTCAGTTCACGAGTCATGCGCAAATAAACAAAAATGAATAAAAAAATTATTAAAATTTTAATCTTTGATCTTCACTATGGACGGTCGCGCCTTCATTCGACAGGAGTTTTGATTTTCCATGCCGGAGCGCAGCAATCGATCGTCTTTCTCGCTTGAAATTTTGAACACAACACACGGTGCGAAGAGTTACGGTTTTCTTGATCGATCGCGCAGTTGCTACAGCGTTCAGTTCTCCGTCGATGTCGCGATTTGGTTTTTCCTGTTTCGCTACAGCGTGTCTGGTAGTGACGCATCGCATTGCTGCAAGCAACAAGTTTCCAGTATTCGAGCGCGGCTATCGGCCAGGACCAGACAGCAAAAATTGGTATGTAGGTCCTTCGAAATGTATGACGACGTGACGACGCCGTAGATCTTGCATTCAATAAAGGTCGAACTCAACCTTACGGTTATTTGGAATGCGTCTTGGTCGCGCGCGGAAACATTGCAAGCGACTCCTGCGACCAATTCTCATTGGAGTGTCCTCTCGCTCGCAACTGTAATAATCTCTTAAATATTTTTATTATTCTGTTTTGTAAGTAGCGGGAGCCTCGCTCGGCGCGAGATGTAATAAATGTGCGAATGATGTTTTTTTGATATTTGATTGGACACCACGGTTTGCAGACTTCTGCCTCGATTTCTATCTTAATTTGATTGAAATTGAATTGAGCTTCCAAGTCAGTGCTGTCCCAAACGGCCATTTACGTGTCTTACGTGACAAATTGCATAATTTCACGTTTTATTGATTGCACAGTTTTGCTAAATTCGATTTCGCCTTCCAGGTGGCATGCGAAAATGAGCAGCAGTCACGAGATCAAACCAGCCGACTCTGATCGAACAGAAATTCTCGTGTTCGACTTGCGAAGCACCACCGATGTCCGACCAAGCGATGACGACCATAGGGACACTGCCGAGACGTTCCGGGCTTTGCACGAAGCGAAACTGCAGCCGCGATTTATCAGCGAGGAGAGGTGCTTGAAGGCGGAGCGCCGGGGCGCAATTTATGTGTTCTCGGTGTTTCGAGGTCGCGCGTTCGAGAGTCTGAAGCAGCGTGGATGTCGAGTGTACGGGACTCCGATCGTCATGCAGTGTATTCTCGAGATTGATCGTCTTCCGAAAGTCGATTATCCAGTGTTTTCGAAAACGCTAGTGGGAGCGCGGATATGCTGCACTGGACTCGAAGCTCGAGAAAGGGTGAGTTAATGGTCCCTTCTATTCATACTGCTCACTGTCCGAAATTTAGGAGCGTATCGGCGAGTTGGTCAAGTGGATGCACGGAAAGTTCTCCGGCAACTTCACCGTGAACGTCACACATCTGATCAGCGATGAATGCAACACTGGCAGCGAAAAGTATATCACAGCAATCCGCGGCAACATTCCGGTCGTGCAGAGGGCGTGGATCGACGAAGCATGGAAGCAGGCACATGACAACCGTTGCAGGGTCCTCATGACTTTCGATGATGTCATTGCAAAGTTCAAGACACCGATTTTTGCTAATCTGGTAAGTATAAAAGGGAGTTTTCGCTTGGTTTACGACCGTTCATTAGGGAATGACCGTATCTGGAATGGCGACAGACAAGCGCAAGGAGATGATTCGACTAATAGAGGAGCATGGAGGTGAATTCAGTGGAGAGATGAATCGGCATCGATGCACACATCTCGTGACCGATGAGGACTCCGGAGCGAAGGCCGCACGCGCTAAGCAGTGGGGAACGGTTAAAATCGTTACTTCGAAGTGGATTATCAAGAGTACCAGACAGGTATACTGTAATCAATATGCAATTGAAACTTGCAAGCACAATTTTAGGGTTATCGTCTTGATGAGCGCAAATTCTATCCCGGATTTGTGGAACGAGGACCCCTGAGCAGTACCCAAGTCGAGACAGCTCAGCCGATATCTGATCCCGATATTAGCGCGATTCCTGGTGGAGTCAAGAACTTTTGCAAAACAAACTCTACTATGACCAACGCATCAATTCTGTCAGCTACAACAGTTTCCCGAGTCGCTGAGACGGCCACTTCGATGATTATTCGAAGAGACAACATTCCAGATCACTCGCAAAGAGAGAATTTGGTTCAGAAGCACCGGCGCTACTCATCTAGACCTGATCCTATCGAACAACTAGATATTTCCGCTCTTGGAAACTTTAACAATTGCTTGGCAGGCTCTGGAATCATCCTATGCGGTATTGCCGACCAGAATACGAGGGACTGGCGGCGTGTGTTGAACATTACGGGAGCTGCGCATCGACTCATCAAGGATATAAACTCACCAAACATTACTCATATTGTTTTGGGCCCAAGTCCAGTTGAAGAAAGTCTTCTGCAAGCTGTAAGCGTTAAAACCGACTTGCAAGTTCAATGAAATGAGTATTCAGGTTAAAAAGCGTTCTGCTACGGTACCCGTGGTCACTCCCGATTGGCTTTTAGAGTGCGCTCAGCTTCGTATGCGCGTTCCGAGAACTCCATTCATGCATCCGATGTTCGACAACGACAAAACCCGGAGTTCCTTTGTTTTTGACAAGACTGGAGCTGAATCGAGGGTGTCTGTGGCTAATATCAAACAAGGATCAATTCCGGAAGCTGAGAAGGAGAACACGAACACGGAGAATAGAATCTTGCCAGCTGCTGAACTTGTACTGAAGTCGTCAGAACCCTATCCAGTTATGCAAGCGCCTGAACCTGAGCCAGAGCCTGAACCAATTCCGGTATTTGAAGAGCCTGAACCGGCACCAGTTCCAGTGTTTGAAGAGCCTGAACCGGCACCAGTTCCAGTGTTTGAAGAGCCTGAACCGGCACCAGTTCCAGTGTTTGAAGAGCCTGAACCGGCACCAGTTCCAGTGTTTGAAGAGCCTGAACCGGCCCCAGTTCCAGTGTTTGAAAAGCCTGAACCGGCACCAGTTCCAGTGTTTGAAGAGCCTGAGTATGAACCAGCGCCTGCAACCTTTGTTATTCAACGACCTGAGCCTCAGGAAACAGTGCCAGAACGGCAGACGCTACTCACGATTGTGAAAGAAGATCCAGAAGAACAACAGGAGCATCGCGGGTCGGATCAAACTGTCGGTGAAGCGAGTTTCAGAATATCTACGTTGTTGGAGGGGAGAACGTTCCGCATTCTGTTCGCTGATGCAGAAGAAGAGAAACTACCAGAGCAGATTATGGCCAACGGAGGTGAGTCAATTGTGCGATTGATAACGGTTGGTCCGAACTGCCTGAAGGGTACTCCACTCGACAGTCATGTCACCCTCCTATTCTTTGTAAATTCTGTTCATATTTGTTCATACGTCTGTTATTGATAATAGGCTTGTGTAAAACTCTAAAATTTAGGTGTTCTATTGCCAGTCGAAGACCATCGCATAGCAGATTACTGTATGTGCTCACAGCTCCTTACCGATGTCGAGTTCGTTGACGCGAAAAAGGAACGTGTGCTCGAAGTAGTCTCTTGGACGTGGTTTACCAAGATCCTAATCGACGAGCAGTTCTGCGACCCTTCTGTGAACCCGCTATTCAGGCCAATCTCTGCAGTAGGTATCCGAAGAACCTTTTTTGCCGGGTGTGTCGTGGCTATCGCCTACGCCGGGTTTGATCCAGCCATTTATGCTGAGCTCAAAAAGATCTTGACGGATTACGGCGCCCTGTAAGTTATTTTTAAAGTAGTATCCGGAGTGTAATAAGAAACTACACTTTAGGGTGCAAAATGATTTGAATTCGCGAGATACAACGAAAGGCAAGCGCAATACTCACCTAATTGTTGCGGTTGGTGGAAGGAAAGTCGAGTTCGCCAAGAAACATGGGATTCCTGTAGTAGATGCTGCATGGGTGGCTGAAAGTATCATTCATAAGAGGCGGCTACCAGCAGACAGGTTTCCGTTCGAAGGCGAGCCTTTCAAGAATTACAAGAGAACGGACCAGGCTTTCATGAGGGCTCAGTGAGTTCATAACCAATCAGAGGTGTTCTTAATGAGATGTTGAAGGAAAGTGGATGTTGTCAAAAGGGACGAGCCGATGCGGATGCGAACCGCCATTCCTGCTGACGCACCTGTGGTGACGAAATGTGACATTCCTGTAGCTCGTGAACTTGTGAAAGAAGAACTCCCGTCAGCGCAGCAGATGAATCAAGACGAGGACCAACACGTGGATGTGGAGTACATCTCTCCAGCGCAGCATTGTGAACAATTCGAAGCCTTGCAGCCTATGGAACAAGGGCATGTGGACGACGATTTCGTCTCGTTTCAATCGTTCGATGACAACTACATTCCTGCAGCACAGGCCATGGATGAGAGCGCTGTGTCCGCAGCGCAGCGAATCGTTGATGAAGACGAAAGCTTCATACCTGCAGCGCAACCCGTCGAAGAACAAATCGATCAAGATTTGAATGACCTGTGCTTCGATGAGCACGGCGCCGCTGATGATGAAACGGAAGAGCGTGATCCAGGATTGGAATTGATAAATGACGCTGCAAAGAATTGCGATCAAAACGCAGAACGAGCTCAGGCAAGTCATGTTCGTGCTATCACTAATTTTTATTAGGGATGCTTTTAGGAAGCACTTCCTCGATCTGACACATATCAGATTCAGGCCACACCACTGACTCAATATGCGCCGAATAGTCAGGAACTTCTTGACACTTGCGACAATCGAATGCAGGCGATCGACGCTGCTATGCTGCGGTTCGAGAGACTGTCCAATGCTCGTTCATTGCTTGCACTCAATCGTAAGTTCTTTGTTTGTTTTTCTTGAACCGCTTGCGATTCCTATAATTGGAGAAACGTTTTTATGAAGTTTTTTTAATCTTAAATTTGTCATTCAGCTCGGTCCCTTGAAGAGAAAAAAACCACAGATGCAGAGAACCACGATAAGCAACCCAGTGTGAAACGTTCCAGCCACCCTCAACTCAACAATTGCCCAGAATCATCTAAACGTATAAAATGTAAATTATCATGATCTGGATGACACTATTGATTGTTATAGTAACTCAAACGCAGAGGCGTAATCCCGAGACACAAACACAGTCGATGCTGGTTGGATGGGACGATCGTGGATTTGGAGTGGATGCGGTCTGCTCGTATCCTGAGCATTTCGCGACTCAACAACAACTGCTCAGCATGAAGGATTTGAAGAAGCAGTCGGTAGAGATTGTGGGATCGGTTGGCGCTCAGAATGATGTCCACAACAGTCCAGAGGTGCACGAACCTGCGCCTGCACTTGAGCCTGAACGTGAGCCTGAACCTGAAGCTGAGCCAGTTTACGAAGAGGAAGCTCCGATGGAAATCGAAGAAGAAGTCCCAATGCAAATGGAGGAGGAAACACCGCAGCCACGCAGGGTGTTCTTTTTGACCGGCATGTCGAGAGATGATGGGGTAAGTGACCATTTTCATGCAGTTAGACTGATAGGATGTTTACTTGTTCTATTTTTAGATTAAACAACGCTGTCTGGATATAATCGAGCAATTAGGCGGTGAATTGGACCCACAGGACGGCCATGGCGAGGCCACACATCTGATCACACCGTCAGTGACACGCAGCGAAAAAATCTTGTCGGCTGTTGCTCGCGGATTATGGATTGTGACTCCGGAGTTTCTGTTCGACAGCCAAGAAGCGGGACATTTCATCGACGAATCTAACTACGAGCATGGTCACTGTGGCCAGGTCTACAAGGGCGAGGTCGAGCAGAAGCTCGCTGAAGCGTGCAGGCGATGGAGAATAAAACTCAAGGACAACCCGGAGCTGCCGAGAGGAGCGTTCTCAAAATGGAACGTGGCAGTGTATGGCGGTTCGAAGTCGGAGTCGGTTATTCGGCTAATTCGACTTGGAGGAGGTGTTGCGAGACACAAGTACGTTTATTGCTCTCTATGGGTTGGGTTAATCAGCTCCTTATTCAGATCAGAACTAGGAAACAGCTTCAAAGGAGCTAATCGCGTGTTGACCGACTCATCGAAGGGCTTTGATCCGACTGATCTCCGAAGACTTGTCCGATGGCACATTCCACTCTTCAAAATCGAATTTACGGCTACGGCGTTGATGGAATACCCGCTGGTCGAGCAGAATTACTATGTTCCCGATTATCGAACGTTATTGGACAGTAATATGGTATTGTAGTGAGAAAGAATTTGTACGGGTATAAACTTGCAGTCATCATATAGGATCAGCCAGGTCACTGACAGGTCTGAAGCGTCCATCTTCCAATTGTCTGTCTGAAAGGCGTTGCGTTTTGGGCTTTTCTTTTTGATCGCATCGCAGAGATCGTTTCCAATTTACTAGCGAACTAGCGGACGCGCAGCACTCACTACGCGGCTATTTCGAGAATTCAACGCGCAAATAGCGCTTTGAACTTTGAATTTCGTCCTAAAAAGGCAAACAGGAGGCGAGACTTTTCGATCTCCGCTTTTCGATACGCGGATTACGACAGAGATTATCGGACGCAACACTCAACGCAGAGCTCGGACGAGCCGAGTCATCAGTCTACAAACTCGCACCATCTTTAACAAGATCGGTCAATCCCGAATTACTGTTTCTAAAGCATCTACGTGATGTGGGAATCGTCTGCTGGAGGAATCCGCCGCCATCCACAGCCTCCCAGGATAACAATTTAATGACAATTTTTCAAAGTAAAAACAACAACAAACCAAACATCACATAAATTCGTTCAGCATCGACTTGTTGTACGTCTTCGCACCTCCATTTGACTTCTTTTTCGACTTCTTGGAAGCTAAATTAATCAAAATGAGAATTGATTCGATACTATTGACAGCTTACAATCCTCCGCACTTCGAGATTCGGGTTCCTTCGCTTCCCGGGGTTTAGGCTCCGGTTTTTCTGGAGATTTTTCTGGAGATTTTGCAACTTGTGGGGGTTCAACGGTCATCTAAAATTTGCTGTTTCGATATCGCAATCGCACTAGATGTAATCTTACCGTTTCTTCTTCGGCAATGTTCAACATGTCGCCTATTTCTCCGTGACGTTCGGCCAAAGCGCGCAATTCCTTCTTCAGCTCAAAAATGTCTTCGATGGTCACCGGACCAGATGAGTTCTCCGCTTTCACATGAAATTCAATCTCCTGTTCATAAGCTTGAAGACTTTGCCGAAGCTCAGCGACCTTCTTATAGCAGCCCCCGACCGCCAACTCCTGCTCAGCCATCTTGAGCGTGTGCTTCAAGTAGTCCGCGTAGACGTCATTCCGAATGGACATGGAATTGTTGCGGAGAAAAGTAGAAAATTTGGCCGACATCTTCTTGATCAGCTCCTCGTCGTCTTTCAACTGCGCCAACTGCACTTCGTAGCTTCTGATCACGTCAGCGATGCTCAAATGTTGGTTATCCTTAGTCGCGAGCATCTTCTGCAGTTCTCTGTTCACCGCTTTTTCTTCGACGATTTCTTGGAGATGCTTGATGTGTTGATGGGATTCCCAGTTGCAGCCGCACTCGATGCACTTGTCACGACTTCCACATTCGAACGCACGACATCCCCTCATAGCGGTATCAGGATACTTTCCGGGCGTTACTGATTCCAAGTAGCAAGGATCATGACAAATCTGCTTATAGAGCACATTGAACCGTCCTGACTTTCCATCTCCGATCGGAACCTTTTCGACGCACCTTTCAGAAGCGCAAACGGTCCTCGGTTTCTCCAGTGGCGTTGTTTTGATAGAGTACACCTTCATGTAAAGATGCTCTTGGAGGGACTTGGTTTGATAACGCGAGCACCTCAGCTGCTCAATTTGATCCTCCAGAGAGCTCTTGTTCATACGAATCTTCTTGCTCGCCGCCGCGGAAATCGGCACCATATTCAGAATCAAACGAGTGGTCTCCGTCAAGACATCATCTTCAGGTTGAACATGACTTGGTTGGGGGATGTTTCGGCATGAGATCTCTTCATGTTTCTTACTAAGAACATGTTCTTCTCGCGTTACAAGTCTTCCAGAGACGGTTTTCACGTACTTCTTCGCGCGGAGGTTTGCTTTAACAACATATTCGAAATCGAGCTCTTCGTTTACAAGATAACTAATTTTGAAATAAGCCGCGACACTGAGATCCTATAAAACCGTCAAATTAACCAAAAATTAATATCAGTGAATGTCGAACCTTCACGAGGTCAGTAATAAAAGTGGAGAAATGAACAA